>OX401419.1:6076026-6263152 GCA_947846245.1 Cerastoderma edule | reverse complement strand
ACAGTGTTCATTGACGTAATTATACAGGTTATGTTTCTGATTGCTAACCCTTTACCCATAATCTTGCTTAAGGCTGGTAGTTTATATCAAACAGAGTAAGACCACCCCAACCCCACCCGTCCACTTACCCGACCCCCACCTAAAAGCGTAAAATGCTCTAATGAGCGAGCAAATCCTTAATCCGCGCATCAAATAGTATGCCGTGTAAGTCAGAGAAGGGGGATTCAAGGGCAATTTTATTCATGGGGGAAAGATGGACAAAGTGGTCTCCCTTTCTTCATTGTTATTATTTGAATACATGTACAAACAGTTCACATTACGCAGTACTCAAGTCCTTTTCCACACACTGTTTTCAATGTATGCTAACTTGTTCATCGGTCCACACAATGTCTGTCTTTGAAATAATGGAGTCTGAAGTTGGAGACCTGGCCACAACAGACTTTTGTCTGTTTAACCCTTTACCAAACACCAAAATTTTGACCATCTCAAATTGAAGCATTTGATGATGGCATTGGGAAATGTGATGAAATGGAAAGGAAACCTGCCGATGGGGCTGAAAACATGGTGGGAGAAGGAGAAATTTCTCATATAAGAGCAATTTCTCCTTTTCACACAATGTTTTCCAGAGTCGTCTGCGACAAACGGGTCAAATGTTGTCATTGTTTGGTAATGGGATAAGAAGTCGGACGACATTTCAAAATGTGTTGAATTTCAAATATAACAATCTGATAGAGCAGAAATGTTGTGGGAAAAGGAGGAGAATTGCTGCGTTAAAGAGCGAATTTCTCCTTTTTCTACAATGTTTCAAGTAGATCTGCAACAAACGGGTCAAATGTTGTTATTGTTTGGTAGTTGGATAGGAAGTCAATGTTACATGTCTCATTGAGAGAAAAAACAAAGAAATTGCTCTACGTTAAGAATAGAACAAAAAGAAAGAAATCAATGGAGTCGCGGGTTTGCCTCAAAATGGAGGTGTCTGTGGTTTCGGAAACCCAGCCCCGGCAATGATGTTTTGTGTTTGGCCTTTTCTTTTGAAAGGAAGTCGATGCGACTAATTCATCCCTCTTCACTGACAAAACAAGTCCATGTGGGAAGATAGGTGCAAGGGAAGACCACACTATGACTAAAATACTGTGGACAGCAGGGTTAAGACCCAAACAAACCGAGCGACAGAATGAACCCGTTTACAAGGTTTTCTCGATATAAAATTCAAATGACGATGGCATTTGTCCTCTCTCACCACTGATTGTATGTGTTTATATGGGAAAGCCGTCATTGACTATGTAAGGTTATTTGTTCAGTATTGGTGGAGAGAATCATGAATACGTGCACCAATGACAACACAGGGAGTAAGAAAGGAGTGTACCGACTATATGAAAATATTCATATCAGTCAATCTCCCTTTTCCTACAGTTTTCCATTGAGTAATTATACAGGTTATGTTTCTGATTGCTAACCCTTTACCCATAATCTTGGCAAGACTGTTGGTTTATATCCAAACAGAGTAGACCACCCCCAACCCCCCACCCGTCACCCCACCCGACCCCCCACCTAAAGCGTAAAAATGCTCCTAATGAACGAGCAAATCCTTAATCCGCATCCAATAGTATGCCGTGTAAGTCAGAGAAGGGGGATTCAAGGGCAAGTTTATTCATGGGGGAAAGATGGACAAAGTGGTCTCCCTTTCTTCATTGTTATTATTTGAATACATGTATAACCAGTTCACATTACTCAGTACTCAAGTCCTTTTCCACACACTGTTTTCAATGTATGCTAACTTGTTCATTGGTCCACACAATGTCTGTCTTTGAAATAATGGAGTCTGAAGTTTGAGACCTGGCCACAACAGACTTTTGTCTATTTAACCCTTTACCAAACACCAAAATTTTGACCATCTCAAATTGAAGCATTTGATGATGGCATTGGGAAATGTGATGAAATGGAAAGGAAACCTGCCGATAGGGCTGAAAACATGGTGGGAGAAGGAGAAATTTCTCATATAAGAGCAATTTCTCCTTTTCACACAATGTTTTCCAGAGTCGTCTGCGACAAGCGGGTCAAATGTTGTCATTGTTTGGTAATGGGATAAGAAGTCGGACGACATTTCAAAATGTGTTGAATTTCAAATATAACAATCCTCTGATAGAGCAGAAATCATTGTGGGTAAAGGAGAAATTGCTCGTTAAGAGAGCAATTTCTCCTTTTCCCACAATGTTTTCAAGAGTCGTCTGCAACAAGCGGGTCAAATCTTGTTATTGTTTGGTAATGGGATAAGAAGTCAATGCAACATTTCTCATTGGACAAAACAACCAAATTGCTCTACGTTAAGAATAAAACGGATGAAAAAATTAATGGAGTAGCATGTTTGCCTCAAAATGGAGGTGTCTGTGGTATGTGGTACGGAAACCCAGCCCGGGCAATGTTGTTTTGTGTTTGGACTTTTCTTTGTAAAGGAAGTCGGCGCGACTAATTCATCCCTCATCACTGACAAAATAATTCCGCGTGGGAAGATAGGTGCACGGGAAGACCACACTATGACTAAAATACTGTTGACAGCAGGGTTAAGACCCAAACAAACCGAGCGACAGAATGAAACCGTTTACAAGGTTTTCTCGATATAAAATTCAAATGGCGATGGCATTTGTCCTCTCTCACCACTGATTGTATGTGTTTATATGGGAAAGCCGTCATTGACTATGTAAGGTTATTTGTTCAGTATTGGTGGAGAGAATCATGAATCCGTGCACCAATGACAACACAGGGAGTAAGAAAGGAGTGTACCGACTATATGAAAATATTCATATCAGTCAATCTCCCTTTTCCTACAGTGTTCCATTGGGTAATTATACAGGTTATGTTTCTGATTGCTAACCCTTTACCCATAATCTTGGCAAGACTGTTAGTTTATATCCAAACAGAGTAGACCACCCCCAACCCCCCCCCCGTCACCCCACCCGACCCCCCACCTAAAGCGTAAAAATGCTCCTAATGAACGAGCAAATCCTTAATCCGCATCAAATAGTATGCCGTGTAAGTCAGAGAAGGGGGATTCAAGGGCAAGTTTATTCATGGGGAAAAGATGGACAAAGTGGTCTCCCTTTCTTCATTGTTATTATTTGAATACATGTATAAACAGTTCACATTACTCAGTACTCAAGTCCTTTTCCACACACTGTTTGCAATGTATGCTAACTTGTTCATCGGTCCACACAATGTCTGTCTTTGAAATAATGGAGTCTGAAGTTTGAGACCTGGCCACAACAGACTTTTGTCTGTTTAACCCTTTACCAAACACCAAAATTTTGACCATCTCAAATTGAAGCATTTGATGATGGCATTGGGAAATGTGATGAAATGGAAAGGAAACCTGCCGATAGGGCTGAAAACATGGTGGGAGAAGGAGAAATTTCTCATATAAGAGCAATTTCTCCTTTTCACCTAATGTTTTCAAGAATAAATCTCGACAAAGCGGGTCAAATGTTGTCATTGTTTGATAATGGATAAGTCGGACGACATTTCCAAATGTGTTGAATTTCAAATATAACAATCCTCTGATGATAGAGCAGAAATCATTGTGGGAAAAGGAGAAATTGCTAGATTAAGAGCAATTTCCTTTTCCTAATGTTTTCAAAAGAGTGTCTGCAACAAGCGAGGGTCAAATCTTGTTATTGTTTGGTATGGGATAAGAAGTCAATGCAACATTTCTCATTGGACAAAACAACCAAATTGCTCTACGTTAAGAATAGAACAAAAAGAAAGAAATCAATGGAGTCGCGGGTTTGCCTCAAAATGGAAGTGTCTGTGGTTTCGGAAACCCAGCCCCGGCAATGATGTTTTGTGTTTGGCCTTTTCTTTTGAAAGGAAGTCGAGGCGACTAATTCATCCCTCTTCACTGACAAAACAAGTCCATGTGGGAAGATAGGTGCACGGGAAGACCACACTATGACTAAAATACTGTTGACAGCAGCCAGCAGGGTTAAGACCCAAACAAACCGAGCGACAGAATGAAACCGTTTACAAGGTTTTCTCTATATAAAATTCAAATGACGATGGCATTTGTCCTCTCTCACCACTGATTGTATGTGTTTATATGGGAAAGCCGCCATTGACTATGTAAGGTTATTTGTTCAGTATTGGTGGAGAGAATCATGAATACGTGCACCAATGACAACACAGGGAGTAAGAAAGGAGTGTACCGACTATATGAAAATATTCATATCAGTCAATCTCCCTTTTCCCACAGTGTTCCATTGAGTAATTATACAGGTTATGTTTCTGATTGCTAACCCTTTACCCATAATCTTGGCAAGACTGGTAGTTTATATCCAAACAGAGTAGACCACCCCCAACCCCCCACCCGTCACCCCACCCGACCCCCCACCTAATGCGTAAAAATGCTCCTAATGAACGAGCAAATCCTTAATCCGCATCAAATAGTATGCCGTGTAAGTCAGAGAAGGGTGATTCAAGGGCAAGTTTATTCATGGGGGAAAGATGGACAAAGTGGTCTCCCTTTCTTCATTGTTATTATTTGAATACATGTACAAACAGTTCACATTACTCAGTACTCAAGTCCTTTCCCACACACTGTTTTCAATGTATGCTAACTTGTTCATCGGTCCACACAATGTCTGTCTTTGAAATAATGGAGTCTGAAGTTTGAGACATGGCCACAACAGACTTTTGTCTGTTTAACCCTTTACCAAACACCAAAATTTTGACCATCTCAAATTGAAGAATTTGATGATGGCATTGGGAAATGTGATGAAATGGAAAGGAAACCTGCCGATAGGGCTGAAAACATGGTAGGAGAAGGAGAAATTTCTCATATAAGAGCAATTTCTCCTTTTCACACAATGTTTTCCAGAGTCGTCTGCGACAAACGGGTCAAATGTTGTCATTGTTTGGTAATGGGATAAGAAGTCGGACGACATTTCAAAATGTGTTGAATTTCAAATATAACAATCCTCTGATAGAGCAGAAATCATTGTGGGAAAAGGAGAAATTGCTTGTTAAGAGAGCAATTTCTCCTTTTCCCACAATGTTTTCAAGAGTCGTCTGCAACAAACGGGTCAAATCTTGCTATTGTTTGGTAATGGGATAAGAAGTCAATGCAACATTTCTCATTGGACAAAACAACCAAATTGCTCTACGCTAAGAATAAAACGGATGAAAAAATTAATGGAGTGGCATGTTTGCCTCAAAATGGAGGTGTCTGTGGTATGTGGTATGGAAACCCAGCCCGGGCAATGTTGTTTTGTGTTTGGACTTTTCTTTGTAAAGGAAGTCGGCGCGACTAATTCATCCCTCATCACTGACAAAATAATTCCACGCGGGAAGATAGGTGCACGGGAAGACCACACTATGACTAAAATACTGTTGACAGCAGGGTTAAGACCCAAACAAACCGAGCGACAGAATGACACCGTTTACAAGGTTTTCTCGATATAAAATTCAAATGACGATGGCATTTGTCCTCTCTCACCACTGATTGCATGTGTTTATATGGGAAAGCCGTCATTGACTATGTAAGGTTATTTGTTCAGTATTGGTGGAGAGAATCATGAATACGTGCACCAATGACAACACAGGGAGTAAGAAAGGAGTGCACCGACTATATGAAAATAATCATATCAGTCAATCTCCCTTTTCCTACAGTGTTCCATTGAGTAATTATACAGGTTTGTTTCTGATTGCTAACCCTTTACCCATAATCTTGGCAAGACTGTTAGTTTATATCCAAACAGAGTAGACCACCCCCAACCCCCACCCGTCACCCCACCCGACCCCCCACCTAAAGCGTAAAAATGCTCCTAATGAACGAGCAAATCCTTAATCCGCATCAAATAGTATGCCGTGTAAGTCAGAGAAGGGGGATTCAAGGGCAAGTTTATTCATGGGGGAAAGATGGACAAAGTGGTCTCCCTTTCTTCATTGTTATTATTTGAATACATGTATAAACAGTTCACATTACTCAGTACTCAAGTCCTTTTCCACACACTGTTTTCAATGTATGCTAACTTGTTCATCGGTCCACACAATGTCTGTCTTTGAAATAATGGAGTCTGAAGTTTGAGACCTGGCCACAACAGACTTTTGTCTGTTTAACCCTTTACCAAACACCAAAATTTTGACCATCTCAAATTGAAGCATTTGATGATGGCATTGGGAAATGTGATGAAATGGAAAGGAAACCTGCCGATAGGGCTGAAAACATGGTGGGAGAAGGAGAAATTTCTCATATAAGAGCAATTTCTCCTTTTCACACAATGTTTTCCAGAGTCGTCTGCGACAAACGGGTCAAATGTTGTCATTGTTTGGTAATGGGATAAGAAGTCGGACGACATTTCAAAATGTGTTGAATTTCAAATATAACAATCCTCTGATAGAGCAGAAGCAAAATGGTATTTTACTACAACCTTTTTGTTCTGAACAGACCAACATCCCCCTTTGCCAACAAATAATAATCATCTAAAAAAACCATAAACACTAGTTCGGGAGCGACTTTTCCATTCGCTGCAATGTAGAAATATCACAAAAACATTGATTTTTTTAAAAGATATTCATGCCTTTGCAGTTGTTTTTTAGTTCTGTCGTTTTACAAGTAGTAACATACCATACGATGAGACGGATAAGAGAGACAACTCATAAAAGCAGTAGGATACTAAAACAGGCCATTTACTTCCCTTTGTTCATACTCGTTTGAATTGAGTCGAGGTCTTTACAAACTAAATATGACTTCCAACTAGCATGTCATTATCCATAGAACATTTTTGTTCATATTTGGCGTTATGTATTCACATATAGTAACATAACTTCTTGTGCATTTAGCGTTATATTTCCAGAGGTGGAAACCTAACAATTTGATTGATAACAAAGAGACAGACAGAGAGTCTTACAACAGCACAGTCAGTATCAGCCTTTCTTAAAGTAAGATGTGTGTATAAACGTGATATACCAAACGAAAACTGTTATTTTGAGATTGAGTCTAAATAAAACTAAATGTGCAAGGGCATCTAAGCACCTGCCGTTTGGAATCCAGTTAGGCAGTGTACATGTATAAAAAGAGTTATCAAAGAAGCATAATATTCTCTGGATACTAACTAATCTACAATTCTGAGCAGGGCAGATAGATAATTCCATCTATTTTTCGTAAGTTAGTAAATAAGTTGATAGTCTAGCACAGTGACGTATGCATTTGTACATTCACAAGAAAACATATGTTTTAATGTATAAATTTCCGATCGTATGGTCCTTTATTTAATTAATTTCCACAATTGATAAAAATGAATAAATCGCTTTTAAACAATTACGAAGTGAATCTAGTATAAAATATGTTTCACGTAAATATTAACTCGGTTTCCTGAATATCATGGTTTCCTAACAAATGTAAATTTTTTCCTCATTATTTTGAAATGATAAATACACTTTTATGCATACAGATGAGTTAATATATGTGTCCGATATACTTTTATAAAGGGTGTCTATGCATCTACTATCAGTGTTATACATATAAATAAACATCTTCCGCAAACGTTGTTAATAATTACAGCCTCAAAGTGGATAAGTGGTTTAAAGTGTCTTTGTTTTAAAGATCTTTACACATGTAGGATGCTTGTGCACCAAACGTCAGTGATTCAAAATACTGGATTGTGGAATACTTCCACATGCTATTGATAAACATACATGCAGTCTATTACATTCTCAACGGTCATTTAGTTAATTAACTCTGTGTGCTAACCACGTTATACCAACCAGAAAAAAATATCGAATCCTTTGAATTTCAACCCTTAGAATGAACGAAATACGAACTACACGTATCGTTTGTGTTGTTTACCATTGTTAATGGTCAAAGCATGTTTTTGTTTGTTTCGCCGAGTTAACCCTTTGAGTACTGGAACCGATTTCATGCTTATTCAAACGGGTAAGTTTTAAGCCAGCCGCTAAGTATGTTTGCGGCTGGCCTGCGTTCTAACCTGTTTGCTACTCTAAGTAACTTTCCTCAACGAAATTAAGAATCAGAATCAGAATCAGAAACAACTTTATTGACACAAACATTACAGTTTATGGTCATATTTACATATGTACAATGAAAAATATTTATCACATGAATCGAGAAAGAAAACGAAGAAAATGAAATAATAAGAAAAAAAGAGATTAAGAAAGAAAAAATATATTATTATATAAATAAGTTAACTTATGGAGAGCAATCAAAAGGGAGCGATGCGTATTGGGTTATATGGGTAAAAATACATATGCACATCTATACGTCAGTTTAGATATTAAGCAGCTATTTAGGACTTTGGATTGCAGACGACACGAA
Organism: Cerastoderma edule; assembly: GCA_947846245.1. NCBI lineage: Eukaryota > Metazoa > Mollusca > Bivalvia > Cardiida > Cardiidae > Cerastoderma > Cerastoderma edule. Next base: position 6,254,829 of record OX401419.1, on the reverse strand, counting down.
CACCTAGTTTAAGAAAATTACCCAGCAATTTAAGGGTTAAGTCTGGAAATCGGGGCTACATGAAGTTGTTTAAATAAAATATCTATTCCATCATATATATGGTGCGAGACCGGTCAGGAATTACTTCCGGAAGTCTTGTACAGTAAAGAGTATTTCATGAAAGTGTTGAATGTTATTTTGGGTGTTTATTGTATCTTATAGGATACGCGACAGGCCATCTTCGAATGTTTTTGATATTTTGTGGGTGTTCACAATGTTTTAAACCTTTGATTCACTTTTTCCAAAATTCCCTTTTTTGAGGATGGCAAAGCGATAAGAAAAACGCCATTTGCTGACACCAGCATTTTAGAATGCGATTCTTGAAGGTGGTATAAAGAGTTGGCCGAAGGAGAAAACAAGTAGCTGCTGATCTCCATGTTTGTTTGTGAAAATCTGATAGGGTACAGAGCAATCTGAACACATAGGGTTTATCCAATGAAAACACCTCTGAAATAATAGGGATAACACCATATTGGTTCCCGCAAGAATGACGTCACTTCACTTTCGTTTTTAAAAATAGATCTTAAATGTGAAATCTTAAAAGTCGTTAGATTTGATTGAGGAAACAACTATACATGTAACAACAACAGTTTCGCCATTTGGTATGAGTTACTGATAAAAAATGATTTAACAGGATGTCCAACACATCCATACACATTGAACTACTTAACGTGCATGCTTAGAAAATGTGTTAATCGGCGGATGCCGATTTACCCGAAAAATTGTAACCCTACACTTATATCCGAGGTGTATTTCACAGCTTACGGAAATACCCGAGTAGTTCCGATTGGGTACAGAGCTTAGAATACTGAAATAAGGAGGATTTACTCTGACATTGGTCATGGAGGGTACTGTTAAGGGGACATAATGGCTGTGTTCGTAAAATGAGAATAAAGAAGGACCAAAAGTTGTCGGAACAGCACTTTATACACACAAACGTATCATTGAAAGTTACTGTAAAATGCAACAAAAAAATGTATTAAGTTCTAGAAAGGATGTTTTGTAAATGTAATAATATGTGTATTTCATACTACATCGGTGTAGACAATCTGAACACATCGGCTGTATACAATGAAAGCGGCTCTGAGATAATAAGGATACCGACATATTGTTTCTCGCGAGACTTACTTTCTTTTTCAAATATAGATCTTAAATGTGTAGTCTAGTAGGGCGTTTAATTTGATTAAAGAAACAGTTCAATACATCACAACTTATGAGTTAAGTATGAGTTACGATAAGGAATGATTTAGAAATATGTCCAACACTTCCATATACATGGAACTACTTTACAAAGACGAATAGATGAAATATGACGGGGACGGTTTACCCGAAATGTTGTTACCCTACACTTATATCCTAGATGTATTCCTCGGCTCACGGAAATACCCGAGTAGTTCCGATTGCGATGTTTAGTGTGAAATAAAACATTTGTGCGTCTTACGCTTAATGCACTCGTGTATTATAACAGGTTCGATGGAATGTCCACATGGTCATATATTTTCGTTACATGTTCCATCTATGTTTTCATGTTCTGTATGGTCTGTTGTATGGGAGATATCTATTTCCTTTATTTCCCTTTGCAAGACGTAATCTATTTGTCCGATGGTCAGTGTTATCAGTTTATGACCGTAGCGCTAAAAGCTTTTAATGTAATCAGTGTCTCGTCCAATATGAGTTTATAGTTTTATCAATCAGCCCTACTGGACGACGGACGCTGCTTTATCACACGCACTACAGCTTTTATCGACGCCGTAAATTCGTCCTCGTAAAATATATATAAGATATGGCATGCAAGAACACGCCTTCATGCCAAATGGGTTGTTATACGGTAGTTGATCTGTTTAAGGCTACGTTCACCTTGAAGGATGTTTATGAATTGGGCGCCTTTCATTGCCAAAATAAAGCTTTAACCCTTATAGTGCTGGAATGCGTATACAAACAGGTTGAATCCAGGCCAGCCCCAAAGTAAATTGGCGGCTGGCTTGTGATCTAACCTGTTTGCTCTTCTGAGCATCTTGCCTCATCAAAATTAGGCGGATGTCTAAGGTTTTGGAAAGTAGACGACACAAAAATCTTGTTTGAGAAAATTACCCGGCATTTTAAGGATTAAATGGGTATTCTGTACCCTTTGAAATCTACCAAAGCAAAACAGTATTTTCAATGATTATCATAGTTGTTTTAACTCCGTGACATCAGTACTCAAAATGAATGACAAAGCATTTATCTCAATTTAAAGAAAACCTTTTGAACTTAACATGATTGTTCTATTCGTCCTTTACAGTGCCGTTCTTGTCAGTTAGGTTTGGAGTCTCTAGTCCCCGATCAAGCAAAGTTAAACATAACAACACAGTATCCTTTTTTGCGAAATCAGTTTTAGTTTATAGCAATATCCATATAATACAATTATTTCGTGACAAAGTCACGTTCATAAATGACGCTACATAAGTGGACCGCTAATCGGTCGGTCGAAAACTATAAACGCGATTTAAAAGGGTACATAACCCGAACATGTTGAATGAAAGAAAGTGGCGGATTTGTCTATACCCAAATAGGTTGTACATTTGTAACCAAGTTGAGAAAAACATGCAGCCAGACCAGGACTCGAAGCTGGGACCTCCGCAAACCGCGCGAACGCTCTACCTACTGACCTATCCGGCCCGCTCGCACATTTAATTCTACCTTTTAAACGGATACCCATACTACTTATTGACTATCAATAACACCAGATCATTGACCATCAGCTAAAGTTTCCAATAAAAACCTGTAAGTAAATACATCATAGTGAGAATAACACAAAGCATTTATAGAAATGATGGTTGGTATTTCACTGTAGGATAGAAAGGTTCAGGATATCTGTCAATTAGAATGGATAAGCGGAAGGAATGATTTTATATTCAAACAACCAATAAGGACAAGTCATAAGTCTGTTATTAGAATATGAATTCCTTGTGTTTATAGTTGTAAACCTGATTGTTTGAAACTATGAAAATACTAAATGTACGCTGAGCACCAATTCAAAACGACCAGACGTCTATATCAACCTCTAATCAATATGAATACGAGTGCCCTTACCTCTGTCAATGAATTTTCACGGGTATTCTAAAATTCCATCTGTGCATTGTTTGTCTCATTCATTATTGATAAGATCATGGAAAAAATCAGTTTTCATTTTATTTGAATTCTCGGATCATTTGTTATGATATTAATCACTGCTTCATCGCTAAAGGATGGCTATTTATCAAATATTTTCTTAGAATACGAGGGATACAAAAACTTGATTTTTTACCACAAGTACAGTTAAAGCAATCGAAACAATTAACCAGTAGGGAAGTGCTCTTATTAATAAATTTCCGTATGTCTCATTGAACAATAGGGTATGAACCTTACTTCGAGGACCTCAAATAAGACGAATCTAGTGGTTGTTCTGACTTACCCTTTGCGGTACATAAGGTGCATGCTAGGTCTGCCATACGCGCTTTATAACAAACATGTACATGGAAATGATTTCGAAGCAACTTAACTTACAAAATAATGCAAATATATGCGACATATTTAATACATATAGATGTAAGTTTGATATTTCTCTTTCGATTAATAAACTTTATTTTATATATTTTGTTCCTTGTATTCCACCTTTTACTCAACGGATAACATGGGTGATTCGAAAGACATGTCAAAACGTTGGTGGAACCAAAGTTAATCCTGACTTGTCAATATTCTTTTTTTATGTTTACGGATAAAATTGCGACTCTGTACAAAACGGAGAGGGGCTACAAAATAACGAATTCCATTTACCTCAGATTGTAGCAAAAACAAATTTCTAGTGAACACAGAATACACATTGACAAGGATACCCGTATTAGCAAAAGAGAACATGTGTTGAGAAGACAACTACAACGCATATTTAGAAACTGTAAATGGAATCTCATAACTACGTCGGAATATATTTTCAAACTTATTTATTAATAAACAATATGACCTAAGACATGTCTGTGAAAGTTGAAAAGTTAAGATGCCCTGACGTCATTTACATGATCTCCTCCTTTTCCCATAATGTTTGCCAGAGTCCTCCGCAATAAACTGGTCTAACGTCGCTAATGTTTGGTAATGGGTTACAATGTACTATGGTTGAAGTAGGTTTGGCCCTAGATCAGCCTCCCAGTATACAGTGTGTGTTTTATATCGTGACATAGTGACGATGACTATAAAGGGACATATCCATCAAGTGGGGGGGGGGGGAGGGGGGACAGTTGAAAGTTGAGTAGCACTGAATGCACATTGATCAATCAAACACTAAGGGCATTTCCACAGTAACGACTTTTTTTCTTGGTTTAAAAATGTCTAAAGTTGAGATATGTGAACTACACTGAATTGTATATTATTCTGTGAACATAGTGTTTAACAAATGCATCATTTTTTTCTAAAACCGAACGTTTATTGGTTTGTTTTAACTAATATAGAAACAAATATTTCTTCTATTTTGTGTTTTATGAATAAAAATCCAACACATTTTAAACTGTTACCAGAAGACATAACATACGACTCATCTATTTTTTAAATTGTCAAGGAATTGCTCCGTATATTAGATAAAAGAAAACTGAAGGTTATTCTACAAATATTCATCCTCAATTCTAACTTTACAAGAAAGAACACGTAGGCTGAAGCCAGTTTATCATGGAGTTGTGTCTAGTTATTATTCTATGTGTCTGCACATGTTGGAGCTTGGAACGGGGTGAGTGACTGTATTATTTTCTATTTCTCCTACACTCATTCAAACTTATGTTGTATGTGACGAAATAATATTCTTCAACAAGATAAATCATGACAGATGTTAGAAAATGTTTGTGCACAGCAAGGTAATCCACCTTAGCTCTAATTGTTGAACTATATTGTTCTTTCTTCATTTAAATATCCGAGAAATAGCTTGCATTTAGTTTAGAATTTATCAAGCCTAGCTGAACTCCCATCTTTTGGTCGTTTTTCTTTTTGTCATTTATTTCATTTTCTATCTTTTGTGATGGATGGTTGTTTTTGGTCGCTGTGTTAACAATTTTGCATTCTTATCACAGCTTTATATGGTTTCTTTAGTACTACACAATTTTGCATTCTTATCACAGCTTTATATGGTTTCTTTAGCACTACACAATTTTGCATTCTTATCACAGCTTTATATAGATTCTTTAGTACTTATGGTTGAATAATGTACATTGCAGACGATGACGGATCAGTTCAGATGATCATAACACCGAGTCAGGTAGACCTCCAAACATCGTCTGTAAGTCAATCCGTCACTTTAGAATGCTGCTTTACTGAAAACGCCTATGTAGAAAGTGTCCAGTGGATTAAAATCAGAAAGAAATATCACCAAGGGAACTATTTTTTGACACAGGTGGCATATAATGGTTTCCAAAGGAGGCAACCAAAACCGAGAATGAATTTTACGAATTGGATACCTGATGCTTCAATAAACATGTCGGAGCCGTCATTAAGTTATCTCAAGCTATCAAATCGGCTCTCAAGCGAGCTGCTGCCATTTTATACAGGAGAATACCAATGCGTGATCATCTACACCAAGTCTGAACGGGAAGGCACTGTGAGGAGAATCAACAATAAATTCCTTGAAGTAACAGGTCCGTAATTGTTTGTTTTTATATCGAATGACATCCAATGATAATACATTCTTGTTTTCGAGTATTAGGTACTTTCACCCTTTCCCAAACAACAAATTTAGACTGTCCCAAATTGAATGAGTTTGCAGACGACATTTCAAAATGTGATGAAATTGGACAATAATCTTCTGATAGAACAGAACATATTGTGGGAAAAGGAAAAATTGTTCGTCACGAGCAATTTCTCCTTTTCCCACATTGTTTTCTAAAGCCGTCTGCATCGAAGTGGTCAAATGTCGTTATTGCTTGGGAAAGGGTTAAATACTCTTCAAACCCTTTGCAAAACGCTAACATGTCGACTGTGCCAAATTTAGGGAGATTTTAAATGGTATGGAAGATTTTGGTAACATTGGAGGATAACGTTCTGGAAATAGTAGAACTCATTTTGCTTAATTGAGAATTGAGCGATATATCATTTTCCCGCAATGTTTTCCATAGTGTTCGGCAACAAGGTGGTCAAATGTGGTTATTGTTTGGTAATGGGTTATATATAAGATTACATACATAGTGTTTATTGCAGACACAACTAAGTAACACATTGTATTTTGATATATGATTTTTATTATTCGCCAAAGTTCTATTGACGATTGACGATATATTAATCATAATGTAGTCAACATAACCTACTTCCTTTTTCTTTCCGGTACATACAGGTACTAACAATTCTAACAAAGACAGATGGGTTACTAAGCATGTCGACAGAAACGATACCACCACAGCCAAGACAGCAGCGGTTACACTCAGCACCGTTGATAATAACTTCTCTGAAAAAAACACCACTCACAAAAAATTCACTACACATACAGAAACCAACCCCGACACAACAACCGCCGTTACAGCCAAAACAGCGGACTGCAGTAACTGTAAGGATGAAACCACCAGGCATGACGGACTCGATGAAGACATACTTACTTTGGTACTCACTTTTGTATCCGCTGTGTTAATCATCGTGATAGTTTTGGTCGTGTATCGATGTAGGAAAAGAGGTAAGCCAATAGTGTGACAGATAGGTGAAATGCTACTGTAGGGCAGTTCCGAATCTGTCTATCGTTTTTTGCCTGCATATTCAATTAACCGATTAATAAATGAAAATTATAAACCGAAAATAAATAAATAGCTCATTCCTAACATATCGCTACTCATGCTGATAATAAGTCCAAACTTGTATCATTGCATATTATTGTAATTCTTAATGTTGTTGCAAAGTGAAAACGGATAGCAAAGACTTGTGTGACTTTTGTATTGTATTTGAACGTAAGAAGATACAGCCCTTTCTTCAAACAACATTCATTGTTTAAATTGGAATAAAAAACAAATTGTTCCAAGATAGTTTGTTGTTACATTGCTCAAAACCCATTGGTTGAAAATGCAGCACTTTGGAAACAGAGATGTAATAATCATATTTCTTATTTTGTTAGAATATACAAATGTAATCTCATATCTCTGGAAACAAAGAAATGATGGCCTTGTTTCTCGTTTTGTCAGAATAGTATTTGAACCTTTTGAAACAGAAAGAAGATGACAGTCCTTCTCGTGTTGTTAGATTGTTATCTAAACCTTTTGAAATACATATATAATGATCTTGTTTCTCATTTTATTGGAATATGATTTAAACCTATGGTAACAGAATATCTTTCCCATTTTGTAAGAATATTACTCAAACCTTTTAAGATACATATTATAATGATCTTTTTTCTCATTTGTTAGGTTATTATTTAAACCTTTGGTAACATAAGGAGAGGGACCATGTTTCTCATTTAAGAATATTCTCACAAATCTTTGAAATCAAAGAAATTATGACCATGTTTCTCATTTTGTTAGAATATTCTCACTAATCTTTGAAATCAAAGACATTATGACCATGTTTCTCATTTTGGTAGAATATTCTCACTAATCTTTGAAATCAAAGACATTATGACCATGTTTCTCATTTTGGTAGAATATTCTCACTAATCTTTGAAATCAAAGAAATTATGGCCATGTTTCTCATTTTGGTAGAATATTCTCACTAATCTTTGAAATCAAAGACATTATGACCATGTTTCTCATTTTGGTAGAATATTCTCACTAATCTTTGAAATCAAAGACATTATGACCATGTTTCTCATTTTGGTAGAATATTCTCACTAATCTTTGAAATCAAAGACATTATGACCATGTTTCTCATTTTGGTAGAATATTCTCACTAATCTTTGAAATCAAAGACATTATGACCATGTTTCTCATTTTGGTAGAATATTCTCACTAATCTTTGAAATCAAAGACATTATGACCATGTTTCTCATTTTGGTAGAATATTCTCACTAATCTTTGAAATCAAAGACATTATGACCATGTTTCTCATTTTGGTAGAATATTCTCACTAATCTTTGAAATCAAAGACATTATGACCATGTTTCTCATTTTGGTAGAATATTCTCACTAATCTTTGAAATCAAAGACATTATGACCATGTTTCTCATTTTGGTAGAATATTCTCACTAATCTTTGAAATCAAAGACATTATGACCATGTTTCTCATTTTGGTAGAATATTCTCACTAATCTTTGAAATCAAAGACATTATGGCCATGTTTCTCATTTTGGTAGAATATTCTCACTAATCTTTGAAATCAAAGACATTATGACCATGTTTCTCATTTTGGTAGAATATCACATCAAACCTTTGGTTACAGAAAGTGATAAGGCATGTTTATTATTATTTTTTTCTTTCGAATATTATATCAAACCTTTGAGACCACAGAGATAGGGATCTTGTTTCTCATTTTATCGCATAAAGATTAATTGAATTATAATGGATGGAAAATTGGTTATTGTGAAATTGTGAACATAAGACAATTACAGAAACGATTCGCCTTTAAGTTCAACTTCGAAATTTATTCAGAGCATTAACATTACGGAGAATAGAATCATTACGTATAATTCACACAGCCTAATCATTAATACGATGATTCAACTAGGCGTATACTGTGATGATCACATTATTCAAAGAAAATATTTACATTATAATCATTTCGTTGTCATCAAATGTCATGTAAGTGGTACTAGAAGTAACCATTTTACACACTTGAGTCTCAATAACCATTAAGATAGTGCACGCCCAGACTCGTTCGCTTTGACTCATCAAAACGTATCCTTCATTGGTTTGTTAATATATATAAGCATATGTTTATGAAGATCAGCCTATCGGTAATAAGAAGACTTCCGAAAGATCCTCCCAGTCATTTCAACATTGGGAGTTGAGCTTAGGTCTTCCTCCATTGCTCTTAAATAGGACATTAACCTATAACTTTTAAGCTAGGGTATTCCAAACTCACGTCGGGTCAACTCTAATCAGCCTCATACTTAACGTTACAGCTTCAAAATAGAGGTTTTTCACATTCCATTGCACAAGAGCAAAACAGGGCAAAATGATCCGCAATCTAAACCATTTTAAATGAGGGTGTAAACTTACTTCCGGTTTTGACTTCATGTAGTTCTTTGCGATACCTTTCGTTAGTGTATGGTAAATTGATCGTAATTTATAAGATATTCAGATTATAACAGACTACGATTGATAGAAAAGACCTTTATGCAGTTTATGCCATTAACCAATTTCGATGTCACCAGATAAAACCTGTGTAAACTTTGAATTTGAATTCTAGCCTGCTGTGGCTTATGTCGTCTGATTTCCGCAAGTTGTAGCCCACATATTTGAGCAAAACCTATCAGCTTCTTAACATACATTTTCAGGACAATTAATGATGGAAAAGATGAATAGAAAAGACAGAACTTGATTCCATTCATTAACATGATAATCTCTTTCAATATTGACAAGTTGCAAATCAATCATTTTCCCAACTGACAATCAAACGCAAAAAGATTCATTAGAAAGAAGGGTCGGATGAAAGAATGGATTATAAGCGTTGTTAAATTAATATAACGTCTAAAAATCTGAAAGCAGAATACAATGAAAATTGGTAAGAAATAATTTGCTTTCTATGTCATTGTCAGAACAATCAGAACACGTCCTTTATTCAATTCACGAGAGGCATTTATTTATTTTTTTATTTTGTATGTCTTAGCATAATAAAATACTGGGTTAATACCATTTCAAAGCCCCGAGTTGATAAAAAGATAAAACAAAATGCAATATGCTAAATGTAGTATGTACGTTTATCATCCCTAGGTCGCATATCCTATGCCAGCTCCATATTCCTGAGTCTTTGCCAAATGGTTTGAGAATTAGAAACAGCATCTATGTACATCTAGCTATTATAAATGCGCTATCTAAGACCTATGCTTTTGGTGTAAAAGCTATCAATATAATTTTATGTTATGATAGCTTGGAAAAAGGACAATAACATTAGAATATGCCCTTTAAAATTGAGGCAATAACTCGTGGAGTTTAAATAATTATGAGTTTTGAATCGTTTCAACATTACCTAAATCATGGAGTACGTTCTCAATTGCTCAAAAGGGATGGTCAAGCCTGCTAGAACAAACAGAATACAAAATATTCTGGATTTTTTGTAGATTCATCTCATAAAAATCCAAATGCACTCAACGGGATGTGTGAACCCAAACAGAAAGTGGCCGTCGTATCCCTTTCCCAAACAATAACATAACATAACATAACATAATTTCATTAAAACTTAGGCACATAGGCCCATAGTTCAAACACGTTTACAATTACTACATGAACATAAATAAACAATATAAATATGAAGTAAATCACATACAAATTACAATATAATTGAGATGGTTAAAAGGATTAGTACATATTTGAATGAGAGTGGATGAAAAAGACCTTTCATCCAAGTAATAAATAAAACTAACTATTCTGTCTAGACATAAATGTGGTTCTTTATTGGAAAGCATTTGAACAAAAAAGTCCAAGGTTAAACAGAGTTTGTGTATCAGAAGAGTTGAGTAGATCAGTAAATTTGAAAACATTTGGTTGTTTTAAGTATCTGGTATCAATATAATTATCTCGTATTCTCTTAAAATAAGGACATTTGACCACTTTGTTGCAGACGACTTTAGAAAACATTGTGGGAAAAGGAGAAATTGCTCGTAACGAGCAATTTTTCCTTTTCCCACAATGTCTTCTGCCTTATAAGAAGATTATTTCCCAATTCCATCACATTTTAAAATGTCGTCTGCAAACTCTTTCAATTTGTGACAGTCGTAAAATTATTGTTTGGGAAAGGGTTATTTCAAGTTGTATACTCTTACACCACAAGATAACGGAGGACTCTGAGTTTCAATCAAGAACATGTGTTATCGTATACCGTTCGTCTATAGCCTTTACTGTGTGATTAAGCCCGAAAATGAGTTACGTGTTTAGGTTAAAATTACATATCTGCCACATGTATACAGTCATAATTATCAAAACTCTCTTTAAAAGTTTTACTTAACTTACAATACCATTCATTCCACCTAAATGTGCGTCTTTTCCACATGGAATTCAAAGCTGTTTAAAAAGAAACGTGTGATTGATTAGAATATCTATATGGAATCTATCGTAATTTGGTTAAATAACATCATAATTTTGTTTTGTTTCAGAAAATGCTGTAACCTCTAAACCACAGCAAATAATGTATGTATGATTACGGTCATTCTGTATTTTTGTTATTCCTAGTTTAAACTGTCTACTCTGTCGAGCTAACCCTTAAAATGTTGGGTAACTTTTTGAAATATGTTTGGTGTCGTCTGCTTTCAAAAACCTTACATATCTGCATGATTTTGATGAGAAAAGATACTCAGAGAAGCAAAAAGGTTAGATCATAGACAAGCCGCTAATTTACTGGTCTGAATATAACCTGTTTGCATAAGCATGAAGTCGGTTTCGGCGCTATAAGGGTTTAACCAAACAAAAAGGTCAGTATTTATCCATTTTCGATCGACGTGTTTGACAGAAGGCACTATAAGTATTAAAGATATATATTTCACCACTACTGTTGGTTTATTCTCTTGATTTTGCGTTTAACTGCCGTTTACATGTCGTAAATGTTTGATTAATCGGACATTATCCTTATTATATTTTTTCCTAAATGTATTGATAAATGAAACAAAGTATACGGAATCCATTACCGTAAGCTTTGTAAAACATTTTTAAAGTTTCTGTGCGTCATAGGATTATTTTTTGAAACTTTCGAAATTGAAGGAATAAAGATTAATTTAACATTTCAGCAGAGAAACAAATAGCATATTAGGTGAATTTTGACATTTCTCATTTTATAAAAATCCGAGAGAAATCCGACATAATCTAAATATAGCGTCAAGCTATGAACAACCGGTCACGTGATGCTCATGTGATACTAAGACTACACGCTGAAAACAAAAATGGACGCTGACGCTAGTATCTTCTAAGTGAGGCGTACATCGTCACGTGACAGGCTCTTGACAGCCCACGTGACGTAACTAATTACCATATAGCTGTAGTAACATACAAAAGTCGAGGCCGTGGGGGTTTTCCCGTCAATATCTTCATTTATACCACAATATTGGCGATTTTTTTAATGAATATCTGTTAGAAGCATAGCTGAATACCATTCGCAAATTCTACTTTTTACCTATGTAGATTTAGTGTATGACGTCCAGGATCTTTAATAGAATGTTTAAACTACTTTAGAGCATGTGTCTTTCATGTAAACATAAATGAAGGCATGTTATTTCATCACATTAATTAGAATTATCTTTACGGCAATATGTTCCTAGTCACAAATGAACTAACTGGTTTGAACATAAACGCACCACGATTTAGCTTATCGTAGTTGAAAATAGCGTTAAAGTTAAGAACAAATAAGTCATTTCTGTAATGTATCACTTCAGCTCGCAAGCAATCGACAACGACGAAGTTCAAACGGTAGACAATAATGCCTATTGGACAACAACATCAAGCACCAGGCATGAGTCAGGGACATCCAATACCATGAGTGGGCCAGCCAATTTGACAAACAACTTACCTGACGGTAATCCGACAAGCAAAGGAATCAAGTCAAATCAGCATCCGAAACAATCGATTTCGATAAAGACCAAACCAAAAAGTGGTAAGGTTACGCAAAACGTCCCAGATAATGTTAACACCCTGTGTAAGATTCATCGCCCTCTGCATAGGGTTAAACGTACGCCTAATATCTCCGTTAACGAGGTCGTAAATACTGGTTCTACTGAGACAAACGTTGAATTGAAACCGATTGCGGTCGATCCACTGATAGCCTACACGGACAGTCGAGGGTACATCAGACCAAACGTCTTCAATCCCGGGCTTCCAGACTTGTTAAACACGAGAAGCCGATTGGTCCAGCAGGATGGTGATGACTCGGTCCAGCAACCAGGAGTTAAAATGAAGCGGTTGGTCTCAAATGGTAATAATGGTTTGATAGGTTATATCGATACATTTGGTTATCTCGACTTGAATATTTCTCAACCAATGCATACATCACCTGTTAAATATCTCATCCGTAGCTTTGACGATTTGAGAGATGCCAATTACAAACCAGAGTCGGCCGATGAAGACCTCGAGTGCCACACAGTCAAAGGACAAGGCTACGTGAATACAACTTGTCCAGCATTAACAAAGAAATGCGTTTGTACGCTTTATACCAATGATACTGGTCGACTGAGAGGCCCTTTATCTCAAGCAATGCAGTTGCCTACTTCCAATGATATAGAAGTAAAAGGTTTAACCGTTGATGTTTCCAACTCATTAAGGCAACTGGTTGATACTCAGCATATAAACGCAAGCTTAACGCTTCCTACCATCAACGACCATCAATACGATTATGTTGATATGTGTCTCTCCAGGCGAAAAGTCGTTGTTGAAGATCAACAACCATCGCCTAGAGATGCCGTAGTTGGAAACGGATACCTCACACCGATATGGTGATTTTATTCAACACTTGTTTTTGAATGAAACGTGCCTTTAAGAGCTGCATAGGCCTAAATGCTTGTCAATGTTAGATAGGGTCACTGATGCCTTGCTTGAAATTTGTATAGCAAATTGGTCAATACGTCTCGAATTATTAATCCTTTGAATACTAAACATTGCGTTGCAAAGAAGTTGTGCTGCTAACGAAGCCTTTACTTTGCCCTGTATGATTGCTTGTTATGCATAATGTATGAAGCTAATGATAGAACCTCATTTGACTTACTCCGATTTGAAAATGTGAGAAATGGAAATCATTATTGCTTAGGTCTCGAAATGTTGTGCATATAATGTACCTCTATTGAATTATAATGTACCACTATTGAATTGTAGGAGATAATGCTCTTTAATGAAATGTCGCCATTCATTTTATCAATTCTCACATTGATTTAATATAAGACATACGTTTCTAAGCGTAACTGAACGGTATTCCTGTCAGACAATATCAGCCTGCTTCATGTAACTCGTATAAATAAGTGTGTATGTGTAATATAGGGACATTATTACCGGCTTTAGATGAACTGTTGTGAATGTATCTAGGCTGACATATCCAACCATGTCATTGGATATAAAGTAGTAATGAAACAGTACAAGAAATCCATTTGTGATATATATGTCTTGAGACCTGTTCATATTCCAGACGTTTAGTAAAACGATTTTCTATGTATGTGAAAATGGATATCACATTATAAATTTTCATTCGTTTACTTTAAACGCAATCGTGTTGCATTGTGCTTTGCGTAACAATGTTGATCGTTTTTTTTGTAATGAACGTATGATGTTTTTAAAATCGATGATGCTGTTTTTGCAACTATCCAAACGCCCTGTCATTGCGACCTATTATAGCTAGACTGTGTTAACCAACATAACTTGCTCTGGATTGCGCTTGAATAGCATTACGAGTCTTTGGGATCCAACACAGCTCTTGCATTACGCCTGTTTTTCTCAAGAATATCAATTGGATTCATTGAAAATATTAAATGAAGTCCCCATTGAACTCATGAAAATATGGTTCAGTTTTGCGTTTTATCCAAGTATCATACTAGACTTCATTTATCCCATCACATGAAAATGGTCGAGTGAGGTCCAAGTAACATCACTCTAGACGACCCATTTGCTTGAAGAAAAAGGGTGACTTCTGTAAATGCAGTTTCGATTAGTTTAATTAGTCTAATTCAAATTAGTGCAAAACATGATGTAGGCCGAGAATATCAATCAATTTGTTTCTAAGAAATGACGAACGAGTTAAATACCATGTATTATCAAAATAATTTGTCATAATTTAAGCCGTAATAACACGCTGACAAATTGATACATAGTTTCCATCCATCACATTCAAACAATTATTGGTGATGTGCATGTTATCAACCCAACACGTGGCAATACAGTCGATTGTTTCACTAGTGCTAGTTTCATAGACGCTTTTTGATCCAGGGTACCGTTTTAATGAACGATTTATGCTAAGAATTTGCGCAATTTCAAAACAAGTTCCCTCTAATTTCAAAATTGGCTAAGCAATATTGCAAAGTAACACATCATAGGAATCGTCTCTACGAGACGTTTCCGATGATTTGCCACATTGCAATTTTGTACTTTCATTTAAGATACTATCCATGTTATCAGTTTTGACCAACGCAAATACTTTCCTTAAATTGTTTCGTAAAACGGTATCCAGCTCTGTTAATTCCTAGAAACTAAACGGCTAGATTTTTTCTCCTGATTAAATGTTCTTCATCGACACTTTTTATCAAATGTTGAATTATTACACCACGCAATCCGGTATTCATGCCATGATTTGAATAACAGATGGTCAGAAATAAAATAAACATATCTATGAAGTTATTTCAATGAAATATTTTTTTTTTGCTATTTCTATATATTTTTTTTAGTTCTGTTGATATTTTCGTGGATAAAAAAGTGAATTTGTTATAATTTGAATATGTACGTTCCATGAGTACATACAGTGTATAATTGGCAGTGTATACATGACAGTGTATAAATGACAGTGTATACATGCATTTTCGTATGCTTTTCGTTTCGTTTCGAATATGCTTATCTATCAAGGAATCAATGAACCTGATATATCACCGATGTCCTATAACAGCAGAATATGTATACCTCAACATCCTTGTTGTTAAATTGCTATAGATGTCGAAAGAAATAAGGGGTCCCGAATCATTTCGAGAAAACCCTTATGATAACTCTACCATTCTTTATTTTTATTTCTTTATATTCTATCTCACCTCGAACTTTATTGAGGTAATTTAAACTTTGAGGCATAGATATTCTACCGTATATCTATAAACATTAAAATGCACCTTTATCACAATCACTTGAGCGAAAAGTTGACGTATGAATGAACGTGGCGTATTTTTTCTTTTAACATGTAGCATGATAAGTGTGTTCAAGAATACATATGAATAAATGAAGTGATAATCTTTATTGGCGTTTGTTGTTTGAATCGGCTAAATGGAAGACGGATAATGTAACATGGATTTCAGTTCATGTATATAGCTGTCTTGAATAAGAATGTTGTGACTATTTTATTTCTCACCTCGTTTTAATCTGCCACCACGCAGTGTCAGTTATCTCGTGCTTCTATAATTTAAGGTAGCGGAGGGAAAACTCAGACCTTCCCTGCCTAAAGTGTTGAAGGCTAGTCAAGCGTATTGTATTAACTTCAATCCGACTGAGTGGAGCATCGGTGAGGGATTGTAGCCATACCATAATCAAGATACCTGTGTAACTTAGTGTTGAACCGCAAGCACATTTAAAACTATCGGTATTACTTCAATAATGTCAATGATTTATTCATACTTTAAATAACATGCAACTACCAATACTTGAATGGGCGATTATTTGAATGTACTACAATCACTTTATATGAATACTATACGGGACATACATGGCCTATTGGCTAAGGCATAGAGCTTGGAAATACATGGCCCCTCTACACGCGGGTTAAAATCCCGGTGAAGGCTTTTTTACTTTCATGAAAGGTAGTCTCCCGACAGACTTGCGAAATACTGATGGTTCTAACTGGCTTGACCAGCCCTTATGGACAGTTGAGTATGTGGTCTTCCTCCATCATTTAGAGTCGGGCATTTCAAATGAAATAATGTTGACGCGATGTTAAACCAATTTAATAAAGTTAGTATTATACGTAAACATCTGTCTCAAAGACTGTTTTTGAGCGGCACGATCAACATCAAGACTCGTTTATTGGACAGAGGCACGGCAGTTTGGATAATAAAGTAGTTAGAGGGTCTAGTCCAAAAGTAAACTCTAATTTATACATATATAGTCTTTATGAGAAGATTTATCCTGGAAATAATTGATTTACGGAAAACCGTTTGAACCTTTACCCTTAAACCAAAAGAAACACGCAATAACCTCATACTGTCCTTGTTTTCAGCCTAAAACTTATCTAAGATATCATCTTATTTATTTGTATTCAGTTATAACATTTCTTATGAAAATTTATAGTTCAAATTTCCAATGAATGTATAGTCAATATATTTAAGATCTAATGATTTTTTTATTCCAAAAAATGGAACTATTTCCCAAAAGTCTATTGTTGGGTTAAGCGTCAGCGAGTTTGTTTACATTGCTGATTGGTTTAATGTTAAGAGGGCTCGTAAAGACCGAGTATTGACATGGCTTTATAGTCATGCAAACGATAGGGATGATTGAGGTCGGGCTTTAACAAATTGACGGGACTACTTTATTGCCGCTTAAGTAAACTGAAGAATCCCGAATATTCCCTGTTTTGCATTTGAAAGGTCGCTCGATCCGTGGAAAAATGGGCAACACGATAAATCAAACTGTCTGCGAGGTTATCAAAAACAAGGCGTGCTAAGATTTAAGGGAATGGATATTATTCTGGTAATTGATTAGAGAACATTCTACCGAATCGAATATTTTTCCGTCAATCACCGGAATATATCTCAAGCATCAGTCAAGCTATGCACCAATCTGCATGTATACTTCAAGGCATTGTGGTTTAAGTACATAACTGGCATTACATATATCCCTGTCAACGTGGACTCAAATCCCGGTAAGGACATTTTAATGGTTTATAAGAAGTAGACTCCTAGTTAAATTACGGAATGCCGATGGTTCTACAAGACTTAACATGCCCTTAAAGGTCAGGGTATTCCTGTGGTATTTTGAGCTGGGTATCGCAACATAGGCGTAGAAAATGACGCGTATCTAAATAAAAAAGGACCTAATGGTTGTGCACCTGTATCAGACTTTCCGAGATCTAATTGATAGGTTTAGAAGACGTTGAATATTATCACTGAAAAGTATCCTGAATCTGTATCGAACTTTTAGAACATTCCAAATTGAACTCGGTCATTGCACATCTAATTGCTCACTGCATTTTTTTGTCATTAAAATGGTTGTATTTCGTGAAAACCTTTTCACAGTCTTGTTGCGATGCACGCCTATCAAGGGCAGAGGGGATCAACCACATACCTTTCTATGTGACCTTGATTTGTTTGTATATTTTGAATATTATTATAATGACAAGAAACTTTGTAAGTTAACGTCTCAATAAAATGTTCGTATTCGTATTCCTATCCGTAAGAACAGGCCAAGCTGGGTAGATTCATCAGTCACACCACCAAGTGAGTGTCTCTCATTAACTTTAAATCAACTCTATCATGCGATGAACCCAATACCCAATGCACTTCCTCACAAGGATGCTCTTTTTGTTCCCCCCAGTTTAGGGTACGGGTATCGTCACAAGAAGACAACGTAACATCAATATAGTTCTACAAGTTTATTACAAAAATATAGTTTATTTTTCAATGTTACAAAATATTTTATACACTTAGCTAGCAAACATAATAGCTTTACCAGATCGCTACGTGGTAATAAACAACAATTATATGTGGAAATAAACTATGTTATTGTTATCAAACTCAACATTTCAACATTTCCATCATTTTTACTCGTTTGAACGTTTTGAAACATAAGATTGTTACAAAATAGTGCTACACAATATCTTTGACGATTGTTGTATGTTTGTGTTCTCCTTTTGGACCAGTCATAACCCTCGAAACAAGGTTATCCAAAACATGCCTTAACTAGTTTGGGTTTTTTTTTCGTGCATAAATATATGATCTATGCAAACGTCGAACTTATAAATAGATTCAAACTTGATACCATATAGCGAATTAAACCCTATATCACGATTTCAAATTGATGATGTGTCTTCGTCACTTGCTTTAGAATGCATGTAAGTACCAATCAGAAGATCAACTCCTGTACACAGCAAGGGGTGAGTGTGTTAGGGAATAGCCGCCAAACTTCAAAACTCGTGTCTCTAAGACATGCGGCATGCAAATACTATGGCTCATCTTGAGAGAGATTACCCGCTTCCTTAGATATTTTTAAAGCAAGAAGGGTAATGCATTCGAGAATATCCATATATTCAAACAATTGACATCGAGGTACTTTGAACAAATACATGATATCTTGTTCATGTAGTTGAAAGATTGAAACCTGATAAACATTGACAATTGGGTCAAGTTGAGGCAATATAGTCTAACAAGTATGGACACAATCGTGATATTTGAAAGCAACCCCACCACAAACATAACATCGACTTTATATTGTGAACATACATACAAACATACTTATAACTCATCATTTTAACACAAACTAACGAGATTCTACCTATATATACAGCAACAAATTACACTAAACACATTTATAATATATTGAACGCTGGATTAACGACCGAGGTTAAAGAATGTAATAACATCTCAATTCTGATATAGGAAGGTTGCATGTCTTAGATAGTTATTCAGTAATCTTTATTACATGTATATGTTGGAACACGTAGGTCCTAACATTTGAACACGTTCATGTCATACAAAACTTCTATGATTACTAATTGAAATATACCATTGAATTGAAATTGTATTACACTGTACTAATTAAGAATATGACTTGTTGTCGGAATAAATGGGTATCTGCGTCTAAACATTCATACTTATTCTCATACTTTCGTTACATGTACTTATACAATGAATGAAAGGCTTTGAAAACTTATAAAATATTATTTACAAAACAAATCAATGAGTGTATGCTGCAATGTCTTATAAAGTCTACACAACAAGGATAAGAAATTAAATCGATCGCAATCTAGTAAAAACATAAATTGTGTATCTTTTAGTATTGCTTTTGTTTACGGTTACTATGGACCGAAAGAATGACAGTTAAAAAGACAATCCAAACTAGCCTGTCTTCATACTTCATTCAGTCATAACCATCATAACCATTCAGCATCATATACTACATCTAGACGTGAATCTTAAGATTTGAGTTATTGTAACAAGGATAACTCTGTATCGTTATTGATTACATATCAGGCGTATGATCGGTGTAAACGAGATAAAGCACTATGGAATGTAGTCGAACATTGGAAAGTTTAAGTTTATTAGTTCACCGAGTTCTAACTCCTCATATTCAATACCGGTAATGGCCTTGTAATTTGGCATAGCCGGTATGATCAAAGCGTTTCTGGGTTTCTGTGCAATCGAAACTTTGTAGACGACATCGATTGAGATTCCATGTGGTTCAGCTATTATTTCAGGGTGTTTATTACGTAGAAAGACAATCAATTGTAACAGATAATGGCTCGAACAGTTGTTTTTATTTGAAAACAATTCTCGTATTGATACATTGCGTATGCTACTTGATAATTGGCCAAGCCAGTTATAGTCAATCGTTTTAAATTCCATCAAATACGTGGTTTACGTAGCATACACACACATGTCGTGTATTCATCTAGATATATGTCAAGATATTTCAAAGGTCAGTACACAGAAGCAGAGGTATAATGTGTTAATTAAAAACATACTCTATGTGTATCAACGCGGTATAGATGGCATTTTATGTTGAAGAAAATGCGAGATTAATGTGTATTGTTTCATTTTCAATAATAGATTGAACACTTCGTTTATCACAGTGTAGCTTAGGTCTTTTGTATAGAACTAGTACCTTCACTAAATGGAAATATAAGCAATTAAAGCAACTGCACAATAGTTGGTCCACGAACAAAATTGGATCTAAATACCAAAAGCAGGGGTCCAAACAGGGTTTTGTAAAATGTTTTATTTTTAAGAGAAAAAGGAAGACATCTTTTTTGTTGTATTCTTACCATTATATTCAGTCTTGATGAGAGGATTCCTATGCTCTAAAAATACAGCCCAAACAAGGTAGCAACGAAAAAACTTATATTTTCTCTATTTTTGCAATAACGTCTTCATATAGGGAACGATGATCAAAAATCCTTCCCAAATTAAATCTGAAATCTCTTCATTACAGTTAATTCCTATTGAATTACATTTAGGTTCTTGATCAAGTGGGCGCTCTGTGTCCATTGAATATGCAGACGCCTGTAAGTTTGTTGCGGTATTACGTTTATTTCATTCTTACCAGGAACATTGACTGATGCAGTCGTTTCAATTGCTTAGTTTCCGTTCGAAAATCTCTCATGACTCAATAATTGTGCCATATTTCATAAATCATCGACCTGAAACTATTCTTTGAATCCTTGTTTTTTATGTTTCTTGGTGGATTAAAGTTTTGTTATCATCACATATTGGCTAGTAACATTAGCGCTCGTCATTGAATGGATTTTTTATATATAAAACCTTGGTTGTTAAGAACTTTAACAACACCTTAAGGCACAAATTATCAAGCCATGTTCTATTTTGCAGTAAATAATTCTACATGTTGTCTAACAAACTCTCTTGTACTGGAGTTTGTTTTACTATCATAAACCAACCAAAGCCTGATAAAGTCTACTAAATACTAGAAACATTACAGTTGTCCATATACCTCCGCTGTACACATGGTCAGAACCTGAAATACAAATTGAAAAACGCTCAGAAAGATAATCTCATCTTTAACATTCTAGCAAAGAAGCAACTATTATAGTTGTTATATTCCAGCGGTCGTTATTATTTGTTGTAATACATCTGTATCTATACAAAGGGCGTTATATTATGAACTGTGTCTTTTTTGGTAAAAAGAAAACCCACAAAATGCATCTTATTTATGCTAAATGAACCTTTGCAAGAATTTACTACCTACTAATAAGATATATGTATACGTTAAACTTTGCATGTCCTTATGTTCGGGGATAAAATAGAGGTAGAGAAGGAGAGACAGGAACAAATAGAGAGAGGTATCGCGTTGATATAAAATTATTTCGTAAACACATAGTTCAAAATCGACAAAGTAGACTACTACATTTGTATACGCCAATAAATTTATTCCGATTCTGATTCTATATATAACAAAACGATAGTTCTTAAGGTGGATTGTTTCATATCCATTAGATATGCCGAAGATATGTGCATCACGTTTTTGTTGAATATACCAGAGGTACGTACAGGTACTTTTCCAGATAGGGCTGTTTTTAAAATGATGAAGCTGTCCAAACATCAAGTAACCCTTAAAGTGCTCGAGCCAAATTTATTCTTATGCAAACAAGTAAGATCCAGGTCAGTCGCCAAGTCAATTATTCCAGGCCAATGTACATGGTGGATGGCCTGTGATCTAACCTGTTTGATACTCTGGGTATATTTCCTCAACAAAATTAAACAGTTGTTCAAGGTTATGGAAAGAAAACAACACAGAAATATATTTTGTTAAAAAAATACCCAGCAATATCAGCAATGAAGGCGATGTTTATTTACAATTAAAAGATGAATCACTCCTTTAACCCTAAGAATCCTGGTTTATTATGAATTGTTGTGTCGTCTGCTTTTCAAAACCATAAATATCTGCTTAATTTTAATAAGGAAAGATACCTAGAGTAGCAAACAAGTTAGATCACAGGCAAGTCGACAATTTACTTGGCGGCTGGCCTGTACCTAACCTGTTTGTATAAGCATGAAGTTGGTTCTAGCACTGTAAGGGTTAAGGCGAGATAACAATTAAAGAGGGACTTACCGCTGTTCCAGTTGTAATATTCACATTCATGTTCGTCACTCCCATCGTGGCAATGTAAGACGTCGTCACAGACAAGGGTGGACATAATGCACTGTTGTTTACTCAAACACATAAACGTCGATTCGTTGCATTTTCGAATGTCAAAGTTTGGAGGGAGGGCTGAAAAGACAGTGGTTTTTTTATAACAAATTGTCTCAGGAACAAAACAGAACAGAACATAGTTTATTTAAAAAGTACATAGTATATAGTCGCAATTTACCCCTAACTCATTGCATGCAGTAACGTTCGAATTGGTTTAGAAACGGCCTATTGGTTTAACTTATACGATTTGCATGTTAATGGAAAGCAGTAAAACACAAACATTCGAACGAAATAGATATAAAGGTATTACTCAAATCAGGTGGAATCGTGGTTTCCACAATTAAATGTTCAATGATTGTAGACAGTTATTCAATCGTACAGTTGTTTAAAATCCAACGGTGAATTGACATGACCGCTTTGCGCATGTGTTATATTCCGGAAAAGGAACAATATGATATCCATGTGGGTTAATCGGTAATGCAATAAACGTATGGACCGTCGATGGTTGGACCAGTTCGCCAAGCCAATTTTGGGCAATTGATATTGGAAAAGCTATTCATTGAATAAAAGCCGCGTATAGCAACATATCTTAAGTTTTGGTCATGTCGATGTCATATACTGAACTTCCTGGTGGCCAAGAGTAGGAGTATCAGTTTTTTGGTGAGAGGTAACGAGTTCAATACCTTGTCCGCGTAAAGATAAAGAAACAAATAGTTCCCAACATGGTACTCTGTGCTCCTGTAAGAGCATGAGGATAGGTACACAAGCTTGGGCTTATACAAGTGGAGCACTAATTTAGATTCATTAATACCAATCGTAACTAAAACTAAAACTGTAGAAAACGACGAAAACAAAAATTCACCAAGACAAAATGGACAGTATAACCCTTAGAACGCTGCTTTCCAAAACCTTAAATGTCTGCTTAAAGTCGATGAGGAAAGATATCCAGGATAGCAACCAGGTTAGATCACATGCCAGCCTCCAATTTACCTGGCGGCTGGCTTGAATCAAACCAGTTTGCATAAGCATTAAGTCGGTTCCAGTACTATAAGGGCGGTTGTAAATACCGGACCAGACCGATATATACCGATAATGACCCAAGTGATTCGACGAAACAATGATTTGGCCTTGATCCGAACTGTTTGCATAGGCATAAAGTCGTTTCCAGGAATTCAAGGATTAAACAATAGGCAAACACCTACGTGGACATTTCCATTCGTTACAGGTGGTTGTAACAAAGTCCTTCCCATCACACGGTTGTCCGCCATATTGGGGTTCGGGTGAATTACATTGCCGGCGTCTGGTCGTCGTACCACCGTCACACATCTCCGAACAATCGCTCCAGGCACCCCAGAAACTCCATCGTCCATCAACTAAAATCATAGACCATGAAGTTCACATGTTATTGTGCCGACTATTTATCTTCGTTTATTGAAATTTAGAGTATCATTCCAAGACTTTAGTGGCAAAACTCCAACGCCCATCAACTAAAACCATAGTACATGGAGTTCACATGTTATTGTGCCGACTATTTATTTTCGCTTATTGGAATTCAATGTATCATTTTAAGGTGATTGTGGCAAACAAAGTGATGATAATTACATGTACATATTTTAGTGACAAAGATTCATTTTGGCTAATTTGGGATGTAAAATATGACTTATAGGTACTCGTAGCAAACATAGCGTTGACAATAACTTGTTTTTGTGCTGCTGATTTATCTTCGCTTATTTGGAATGTAAGATGCAATTTGTGATATGATACAGTTGGCTTGTTTTTCTTTTAATATATTATGTCAGGTGTCTGCGATATACATAGAGATGACAAACACTAGTGTCGGTGCCACTAGTAAATCTTCGCTTATTTGGAAAGTTCAATGTTGATCATAGATGCTGTTGTCTTGTGGCAAACATTTTGAAAATTATGACTTGTTTTGTCATGATCATTTTTAATCTAAGTATTCGATTTTTTAATATCGTTACATTCAAAGCAACAATACATAGACATGCAATAACTTTATCTTTAAGTGTTCCACATTTCATTGCGTCTCATTTACTCTGCTTATTTACTTATGTATTTGTACTTATCTAATATCAACAACATATTCATGTCATGATATGTTATCTTTTCAAATAATAAATTTAACAATATGATTTACTTACATTGATTCAATGTGTAATGGGGGATGACAACGACTGTCTTAAACCTTGTCGTGGTAAATGAATTCTAAAACAAGATAAGAAGTTTGGCTTACCTGGACAGGGTATGTTTGTAATGCACTCTAGAATGTCCTCGTACGTGTAGGGGTCTTTGGAACGAGTTTGGCTAGTCGACTGCCAGATCTTCTCCCTCTTTTGGACCCCATAACCACACGTGACCGAGCATTTACCCCAGTTCCCCCAGGGGCCCCATTCACCACCCTGACAGGATACTTCCAACACTGCGAAATTGAGAAATTGAGGTAGAAACGTAGATTATAGATTATTTCTTGATAATAGAAAGCTGGCAAGTGCTTTGGTTGAAGAATGAGTTACAATGAAATTTATGAAATAGATATTATTTCAACGGCATTCACCGAACCACTTTTCAAAATGTGTCTGATTTTGAATTTATATTTACGAAATGAGTATCAACGACTCTTTTATTTATTTCAGATTATTTACCTGCCTCTCATTTGTATTTTTCACATTGAAATTAAAATTCCATAAATGAAGTTGACAATTAAAGACGACAAGAGGACGTGCTGTTCGTAATAAGTAGTTTCTTTTTGTCATGACAAGTGTTGTTTTCGAATAGTTTGATTGGGATCCGTTTGAAATCAGCTTAAGACTTCATAAAACCTAGTTCTTTTGAGTTAAATACATTTATTTCGAGTTCGAGAATATGAATAAAGTAATGACAAATTGCGCCAAATGTTGATAACTAGCACTCTTTACGATTCGGGACAGTATTCAATATACTTACTTGATTCATCGATCTGTCAATTGAGTTGTTATGAAAATTAAAAACATATATTGACATTGTTCTGGACTATCATATGTAGAATGAGTAATTGTTTCAATACCTGATCACGTGACTACTTACCTATACACAAAAATGCTGTTATCTGTAGAACATTGTCCCAGTCCTTCATAGTTTACTCATCAACCTGAAAGGATGGTAAATTATAAAAAGTTAACATTTTTGTTGATATAAATGCTCTTCAAGTGTCGAAACGACATGGAATGGTAGACCGACAGACAGACACAATCGAGCACCAGACAAAAGAGATGCTACAGGATGCTCAAACAACAATGCATTGTCATTTTATACAAATACATATATTCAGGCGCCATCGTGTGGCATACCAATGATGTGGCACCATCAGTAACTTTTGTTTTGATTACTCATGTTTATATTGTCTATTTATGAAAAAACCCGATATATATACAGAAATAGGTATCCAAAAGTTGACTTGTTCGAAAAGTAATGGTTATTCCATCGTTAAATTAAGTGCTGGCTATCAATAAGGTGGTTTCCGTGTTCATTCCCATTACCAAGCAATTAACGAACGAAGGGATGTAATTATACATACATATAAAAGTATTTCAGTCATACGGCGTTACCCCGATCATGTGAAAGAATGGGTACGCCGTTTTCATTAAACAGCATCACCACAACCAAGGATATGTCGGTGGCTATTAAGTCGCAGTTTCATAACTTAATAAGTAGACGATAAAGTAATTTAAAGAAGTGTACCATATAATCATACCTAATTTTCTTGGATCCGAATACTCCCATTAAAGGAAGGTAATTGATGATAATCATAGAGATATAATGGTTAATGCTAGAGCTCTGAATTTAAAGGATACTTCGTTATCCACAAATCATATAAACTATGTGTTTCCCTAGTTTACAAATGAAGGAAGAACGAGGTTGGTTTTCAGGTTCATACAGAAAATTCGGTTAAGATTGCGGATGGGTTACGCTTTTTTGGCTTAAAATTGTCGTCGTATTACCTTTTGTGTAAAACTGCACGACAGGTCTAGATCTAGATTAAGATAATAACATACAGAAAGGTCCTTCGTACAGTATATACTATCTTATAAAGAATAACGAAAGAGATATAAAGAATAACGAAAGAGATATAAAGAAATGTAATAAACACATATCTTAACAAGTCTATATAGTTCTATAGATAAGTTGAACAGTTATGGAACCTTCCCTTATCATTGTATTGTAAACTGACGCTGGTTTTGCAGGTAAGATGAATACCATACTAAACATCGGACGAAAACACTTAACTCAAAAGCTCGCTTAATGTATAAATCAATTTGAGTGATTGGTTCATGTTAAATAAATTGGTTTGAATACTGGAATTGTGTGAAAGGAATCAACATATATCTTTAGATATCACTGAACGAATAAACCTTAGTTCGTTTTGTAAACGATTTATCTAGAATGTGAAACATTGTAAAAGTAAAGCCCCATGCTCTTTACATGACTCTATAGACTTAAAACTCGTATCTCCTCACCATTTTCTTTGTCCCTAAAATCCGTTAAACCTAATAATGACTGATAAACTGACCAGTGTATTAGCAAAAGTAAGATAATTTCCTTAAGAACAGTATTGTACAACCTGAGGATTAACTAAAGTTCTGGTACATGTAGCTTAGATATGGTAGCATCACGACGTGTTTTCAAAATTTCGGCAAAAGTAATAATGTTTTCTATAGAGCTGTATTGCACAACGCTGTCATTAACATCATTTCATCATTTATCATGCAAACAACTTCAATTGTCATATTTATTCCCATAACTCTTCTGATTAATGCCTGTGAAATTGATACACGTATTAAGCGACCGGTCTGGCAAAAACCTTCTTCGGAGAAACTAGGTTTACCATTGTCTTAAATGTTGCAGCATCTTCTATAAGCGCTATCCCCAATGAAATTATTTCATTTCAAAGTTCAGGTTTGTTTAACATAGACAACTGAATTGATAGCAATCTTCTAGATTCGTAAAAGCATTGTCTCAGATCACCATGTGCTTATCGCACAGTCTAACAAGGATCACCACTTTATTCCGTTTTAGCAGTAACGTAAAAGAATATTTTTATAATGCCTTGGCGTATCCTTTTGAAAAGACTTGTTGAATTGCATCTTCGGATATAATTGGTAGCGTCGCATTTGGGATTACGGGTATTGTTGCCTTGCATATTAATGTTAAACACTTCCGCTGATCTTTGTCTTGCGTGGCATATATAAATGAGAGCATGACTATATACCGTGTACTCGTAAAATGAAATGTTCTGTTCTTTTAGATAAACATTTTTGAAAAAGACCTGACTCCTTGTTGCTCTGTTTTCATTGCCCAACCATTTAATTAGTTTTGCAAGTTTCAAATGATATCGACTTCTTTATCACTTCAAAACAAACTAAGATATCACATCGCCTGTACTTTACAGTGAAGAGGATTTTCAATATCGATAACAGGGCCGGTTGCCGACAGTGAAGTTGTGTTTTCTAATGAACTATCTGATTGAAGTTTTCAACATAATTGATTACCCAACTATTGGGATTCTCCCGCTAGCTACATAACTCACTTCGCGGAAAACGCTAGAAAAAATGGCTGACATTAGAATGAATCTCTATTTGAATTGGGGCAATAACCCTACTAGGCGACAGAGGTCAGACCCGCGTTTTCTTACAATATAAATACAGAACGTAGAGTTCTAGTGAGATATGTATTTAAACAACATATGCAGCCACAATCATTTTAACACGAATCATCACACTTTAGTGTACGAATCAAAAGATACTAAACCAGTATAGTGCTAATGCTTATGCAAACAGGTTGGATCCAGGCCCCCACCCGCCATGGACATTGGCGGCTGGCCAATGATCTAACCTGTTTGCTACTTTGAGTATTTTTCATCGTCAAAATTTAGCATATATTTAAGGTTTTGAAAAGCAGAGGACAATACCATCTATATTTAGAAAATAACCCAGCTTTATAAGGGTTTAACCCTTCGGGGCCTTATTCGACGTGTTCGCATTTGAATTACAACTACCTAAGGACAACGTGACTGTAGAATAATCCGTCGTCAAATTTCTCTAGGCCTACATGTATATGGTTTAAATGCAATGTGCAAAATTTATCACTTGATCGTTAATTGGATTTTCAGGGAGGGAATCTTTTGGGAGGGAGGTTATAATCAATTATTGTCTCAAACATTACGATCAAAGTCGACGACGAAAAGTATTCTTTGCCTTTAGTAGCATATCATTATCGAACATTTGAGAGTAGTCTATTGACATTAAATGGTGAAGAGTTGTATGTATGTGATAAATTGAGGTAAATGTTGTTCTCTCATATGACCTGGAAATATCCAATCTCCTTTACAGAGTTATCGTCCCCCGGATACCAAATGTCGGAGCGTAGCGGGAACCAATTTACTCGGATAGAGATTGGGAAATATCGTATACATAACATTATTTTCTGAAAATTCATATCAATATTTTAATGCAATTCTAAGCAAAGTCTGCATCAAAATGCCTGTATGTATGTGTGTATGCTTTGCTTCCTTTACTTCTTTTTTTTCAAAAGGAACGGAATAAACCACATAGATCACACGTCTAGAACTATCAATATCGTGCTTAACCCTAACAGTGCTGAAACGACTCCGTGCTTATGCAAACAGATACGATCACAGGCCAGCCGCCAAGTTAATTGGCGGCTGGCCCGTGATCCAACCTGTTTGCCACTCTGAGTATATTTCCTTATCAAACTAAAGCAGATATTGAAGGTTTTAGAGGGCAGACGACATCCATTCTTAGAAAGTTACCTAGCCTTATAAGAGGCGACCAAATTTTATTTGTGGGGGAGGAAGCTGTTGGCTTTTATCTAATGACCCTTTTGTCTTCAAACTGGATATTCATCCATACTCGTTTGTCAGCGTGTCAGCTCTTTTATTTACTAAAGGTTAGACCTCATTTGTCACCGGGAATAAACAAATTAATCCGCTTTACGGCTAGAGCCGGTCGATCGCCTCTCAGATGTGTCTATATGAGAATGAGATCTGTCAGTCCTGTAGACAAGAGCAGACACCCAGAGAGATCGAGTGTTGCTTAATCGTACGTACGCCTGAGAGGTGATTGGTGAAGATCCTGAAAACAGGATGAGGTTTCGAGGACTGTCATACAGTCATTTCATTGGATCCATGACAAAAGGGTGATTCTATTTTTCGAAATATCGTTTTATACATATTTTTCTACTGGAATCCCGAAGAGGAAGATGATAGTTCAGTGGTGGAGTATTTAAACTGGGGGGTGGGGTGGGGTGGGTGGGAGGGGTGGGGGGAGTTATTTTGTTGGAATCCAAAAAAGATGATTCCTTTCACTTTATGAGACGTAGAGAGCATATTTGTTTAAGGTTATACGATGGTGGAAGCTATAGAAGCGTTTGTTGATGGTCCTTTTTATAGAGTGTGCTTCGAAAAGCGGGTAAAAATATTCAATTAAGACGTACAACACCAAACACCAAGGTTCTGTAGAAGTTATCTCAATTAGCACAGTGACATTGGTCATCATTAAAACTGACTTAACTTTGTCGTCTGCTACATTGCCTTCGTTTATAGTTTCCCTTCCTGGCATGAATATCGATTTTACAGCAATGTTTCCGTTGATTAATGGATAGCATGGCTTGTTTATCCATGTTTAATTAACCTCATTATAATAGGGCTGGTCTATATTTAGCATGAGGGCGAAACCAACAACGTAGGTTCAAGAGAATTAATGAACATGATAAACAATCGAGGACTTCAATACATGGATAGAGCGTTGGCTTCCGGGCACGAGAGACGTTGGTTCGGATCCCTTGGACACCGTTCCAATTTAGCGAGAACACTGAATATGAGTCCGGGAAGCTTTGGTGAATGCAAATAATTTAAATTGTAAAAGGTTTCTTCAAATCGATGTTAGATAAATGAAAGTCTTCATTAGCAGTCGTGGACGTATCCAGTACTATATGTTGATCGTCAAGCAACTAATATTATGTCACTTGCGCATTTCAAGAGATTTGGAATGTTAAGTTATGTCTGGCTGCAGCGTATTTATATTTATAACAGTGAAAAAGTGTAAAACACGAATAAATCACTGAAAGTTAAGCAATGTGTTCAATTGTTTCCTTGGCATGACCTGAATCTTATCAATTAGGTCCATGGAATCCAGAAATACATCTGCGGTATATGTCTTCTTTGACAAATACCTTTCTTGTGTGTATTGATTCATCTAATATATTTCAAGAGTTTACATTAATGTCAAAACATTGACAATTGCAACACCGATGTGACCATTTCCACTTTTATTCAATCACGCAACGTAGACAACGTAATTTGGCACTTTTAATAATGACTGATTCAAACAGTTTATTGATGGAAATATTAATTCAAAAGTTAATATAGGCGTTTAATCGATAATCGCAACCATGGGAGTATTTATTATCAAACCTTCAATTGTCATTTCTGGTTGAAAGTTCATTTTTATTTTTATTATCAGAATCAAAGCGGTACGAACGTGGTAAATGAAAACAATACCAACTGCATATATAAACCCTTACAGTGTTGGAGTCGAATTCACGCTTATGCAAACCGGTAAGATCCAGGCGAGCCGCCAAGTTAAATGGCGGCCGGCCTGTGATCTAACTAGTTTGCTACTCTGAATATCTTTTCTGATCAAAATAAGGCAAATATTTACGGTTTTGAAGAGGATACGACAAAAATCTATTTTAAGAAATGTACCTAGTGTTCTAGGAGTTGATCAGTGTATTTCCCAAGAAACATTTAACTGCTTTTTAACATCAGACCTAGTACCCGGAACATAACTTTAGGAAATTTGGAAATAAAACTTAAAATACATTGGTCTGTAAGGCTCCTTTCTGGTTTGACCGCTGGATCAACCACAATAAAAAATCTCTTTACAAATTCTCCTTCTGGCATGTATCTTGACCACTGGATCATCCAAGATCCACTCATTTACTCATGTTCCTTCCCGAGATCCACATATTTTCTGCACTAAATTACCGATGCCCCGTGAAACTCACCCATCCACCACAAAGCCAATTTCACGGCGATCTTTCTAAGTAAATAAATCGCGCGGATTTCCGTTTAATCAATTCGGTATTTATTGGCTAACTCGATGGTCAGCGTTATTTGCTTGACCAGTCTCTCGGACACAGGCAAATTGCATTATTACATCCCATCAGTGCGATAAGATACAAATTAGTGGCTGCCTCGACTTCGCGGTACCGCAATCTTGGAATCTTCCAAACACAAAGCAATTATACAAAGGGATCCTTTGAATTCATCAAAGCTTTACGTATTTTAAAGTAAAAGGACATGACAAGGGTTCAATGCAAGACTATAGTGAGTGCTTCATTAACATGAAGCACTTACTATAGTATTGTACTAAACCCACGATGTGTGGTTTTCCGTGTGGTTTTCCATTTATAAGAATGTTGGATATGTTGGGAGATAATCTTAGAAAAAGAAGTATGTTTTTATGTTTGTCAATTTGTTGATTCAAATAAAATAAGTCGCGCTAGATATTTAATAAAACTTTAGTTCTGTAACTGTGCTTCGAAGCATTATCTGAAACAATTGATCCATGGAGTTAAACAAGGTTTTTCCAGGACGTCGTAATGTGTTTCGGATGCCTTAAAGATAGATCGGTCAGGCTATCGGAGAAATATTTCACCTTAATCGTGATAGATACTCTTTTGTTGAAACAACAGACATATATTCAGGCCACCAATTTCTCTTAATGTCCCAGTGGTTTCTCGATGCCTCTTCTGCAAGACAGTCATAGAGGGTCTTTTAACCAGTATAGTGATGGAACCGGCTTCATGTTTATGCAAACAGGTTGAATCCCATTAAATTGGCGGCTGGCCTGTGATCTAACCTGTGTGTTTTTCTGGGTATCTTTCCCCAACAGAACTAAGCAAATATTCAAGGTTTTGGAAGGCAGACGACACATATTTTTTGAAAATTACTTAGAATTCTAAGGGTAAAGCGGGGTGGTTTAATATCCCAGTCGACCAAAGTTTCTGAAAGATGTGATACTGACGAATTCACATTTTTACTGTTGAAAGAAAAACACTGTATAAGCTGTATTCCTGTATTTATGGCCGATTCGCGACTTGGATTGCAACTCTTTTATGATATTTGCTTACACCTTTCCAAAGGGCAAGCATCTCTGATTTTGGTGCAATGATATCTCCCTAAACAACACGTTGATCTGACATGATATACGACTAACTGATATTTTTGTTACCAGAAACGTAGAAATGTCTACCTTAAATACTCGCCAGAAAATTGTCTTAAGAATATGGTACAATTGACCGAAAATGAAGGCGTTTGCCAATGGCGAAATGGCAACAAAACTCTACGTCAGTTCTATTCATTTTGTTGGCAAAGCTGTTTGGCGGGACATATATGAATGGTCCTGAATGATCTTTCAGCATATTGGAGATAATTTACCCAGTATATCGTTTAAAGGCACATCAAATGAGAGGAGTACAAATAAATTACTGAATAAATATATGAAGTTCTTTTATTATGTTCATAAAAGTCATGAGATTTAGTTTAGGAATGCATTGAGACCCTATTAGATAGACGCATTTAAAATAAGTTATTTTGTGCTTGAATATAGTTGTCTCCAATTAATCATGTATATCAACAACCTGTTCGTTTACATTTTCAAAATAACGAATTCTGATAGGTCGGTTCAAAAATGTTTATATCAACTGTCAAGGTCAGAGGTGAAGAATCGGGAAATCTGAATCTGAAAACTTGCTAATCCGGTTTGTTTCTGGTTTACTTTCACATTTAAGTTGTGCTGGTGGTGTTTTTTGGTGATAACTATTTGAATCCGTCCAAAGGTTTACAAAATAATATAGTTTGATATAGCATTAATCTCCTTTAATGTGCCTTTAAGAAAACCGCTTTTCTTCAATTAATAAACTTCGGGTTCTAGGGCGTTCGATGCTTAAGATATCTAAAGTACTTGGGAGAGAGAAATAACTGCGATGTATCTATTTGTTTTACAAACGATTAGTGTTTTTCTACCAAGTGGACATTGCAAATAATCAACTTATGTTAGCTTTGAAATCAAACAACGATTACAGTTGTGTATCCACTATCTGTATGATAAAAGGCGCTAATGTTACATACTGTAGCGAGATCCTTTCAGAAGAGCCGGGAGAATTAAATCCGAATAGGCCTTAGTTTCCAACTAGGTGTTTTCTTTTTCTTTTGACAGTTTCGAATGCTATATACATGTATCTTTAAGGAACATCGAAGCTGTCAATGCATTGTTGAGGTTTTGATTGAAATAAGGGCACCTCTTTAGACAAGAACAAAACAAATTTGTGGAGCAAGTATGATAAAAGAGGGAATAACTCGTCACGAGCATATTCCCCATAAGACACAAGATGAAATTACTCAAGAAGCGTTTTTCCTTCCTTCCCTCCTCACAACAGTTTCTCTAAGAAAAACTCAAAAATACATAATAAGAGTCTGGGATTTCTGATGATTCTAACCAGTCATAAAACACTAACTCGGGGAATGGGCTAATAAAGCTGATCGGAAGAGAGCGACTGGCAATGTAACAAAAGCGTTCTCGTCTAACAAATAAAACCACTTGGGGACTAAATTAGTTTTTATACAAATATCAAAAGTGGAGAGATACGGCTTTCAGAAACAAAATCCATTTTCTTGCCCTACAGCATTCGGTGTAGACAGGATGTGGTTTGATAATCACGTTCTCTTTCTACGCCCACAGCTAAACAGCTCGTTACACTATCTCTATTTTGTTCAAACCAGAATAATTTACGCTAAAGTTTTTCTATACACCAAAATTATTTTCTCAAAACCATATCACCTAGGGCAAAACAATGTTAAATAGATAAATCAATTCTTCTCTTAGTTACTAAGTTCCATAAATATATTATGAATGATAAAGTATAACCGGAGTGGGCGACTACATAACTATATTCAGTTATTTAAGAGAAACATTGTATGTCATTCGATAGCGAAAACATAAAAAAGACGAAACTGTCTTGCCAAGAGGTATATCGCGGACGATTATTTACGTTTGCGATGTCTCTTTGCGACCGACGTAACTCATCGAAAGCTGCAGGCGACAATGTAACGCTTCCTCCACTTTCCGTCGAAATGGGAATCAGTGACTAGTCTTAATCGAAAATAAGAGCAAACGACAATCATAAATAATGACATGGGTGATAGTTTTTACATAAATATTGCAAAGCCATTTTTACAAATATATTTAGGCCTACATGTATATCGCTTATTTAATACAATTTATTATTTTGTAAAAGCGATTTCGAATGTATTATAAATCAGATGCAGCATATACGTACATAATGGAATTAAGCAAGCCAATATTCGTTAATATTTTTTCAAACTGGGAGTTCACTCATGAAAGTTTTATATTACAAAATAATTTACCTAAACTACTTCGAATAGCTACATGTAACTACAGTATTGGGAGTGTTAGACTTTCGATATGGGGTTTTATTTTGTCGGCTAAAAGGGTCACACAATCCCCGACAGGGTCATGGAGAGTTTTAGTGTTTCTTGATGTTTGATACAGTTTGCCATCAGCAACATCGGTACATCTAGGAACGGCTGTATGAAGCGGATGTACCCTTTTTCTGTCGTACGATACAGTTAACTATGATAAAATAATTCAACTCTTATCAACAGATCATCATTACATGGTGTCAACTTTCAACATATTTGAGCTAAATGTGTTGCTGTACCATTGTGTTCTATGGACTTAATAAACATTCTTATAAGCGATTCGAAAACAACAGAAAAGCATTTTTATATGGAAACAATATTTGTATTACAGCAGATATGACTTATATATAACGAGCTTCGTGTAACGAATGTACAAAGTGGCGATTTTCCAAATATGGATTTCACTTTGAAGACGGCACACAACCGTGTCCTTAAATTTGAAAACATGAGCTGTGCCTTAAAAATGACTTATTTGAAAACGAGAACATTTACTCATATAATCAATTCATCCTTGCATCTCCAATTTTGAAAATAGTCAGAGTCTAACACCAAAGTTTAGATTTTTTAAAGATGTCAACTTAGACAACGGGATGCGATATTGGCTTCTGAACATGTGTGGTTTGAGTGTTCAATGCAGGACTATATGAGGTCCTTCCGATAAGAGAAGGCCGAACCATCGACTATGTACGCCAGTTCTCTTTTGGGTCTTTTGATTTACAATCTCCCCTTTATGGAATCACGATCCTTGATGGCATCACGCTAACAACACATTGCGTCTCTGTGATAAACCTTCGCCATCTGTCAATGTCACAATTAAGTCATTTGATACGGCGGTGGTTAGGGCTTGTAGAGATATAAACCCTGGCCATTTATACCTGTCGTTATGGTGATGCATCTATCTATCCACGCACTGCCAAAGACGGATTGATAACATAATTCGTGTTTGAGAACGGAAATTCAACGCTGTTGTGATCTAACCAATGATTACGAAGGTGGCGAATTAAAAAAATGACCAATTATCAATTAGTTTGTTTAGATGTTCTGTTTATGTCAACGGTATTTGAGCTATATACGTTATACGGTTATGGCTGATCTATTTGGGATACTTTATGACGCTATTAAAGAAAAGACCTACAGCCTTGCTTGTGGTTACCATAAACAGAAATAGAATCCGATATGTCCGGTCTATAGTTACACAATATGTTACACCATTTTAAAGTAAAGGCTGTGTAATGGTCCAGCACTATAATTGACATACAATCACCCACGATGTTTGTAGAGGTGTCCGAATGATAGTCGATAATCTGTGAAACTTTGCTATTCGAGAGTGTACCCGAAAAGTTGCGGAACGATTACATATGTTCCACCTTAACCCTGATAGTGCTGGAAAACAGACTTCATACATATGCAAACATGTTAGATCAAAGCAAGCCGCCAAGTAAATAGGCGGCTTGTCTGTGATCTAACCTGTTTGCTACTATGGGTATCTAGATATTAAAGGTTTTGGAAAGCCGAAGACACAAACAATATTTAAAGAAAATAACCAAGCGTTCTAAGGGTTAACAACCCGATGAGATTACATGCACAAGTATTTTGGAGAGTAATCCAAACGCACGGTGTTGTGGACATCCTTGGCTATGTCCATAACTTACCTTATACGAACAACGACTTAATCTGATTTGTATCAGACATAAGTTGTAGATAATGTGAGAGGAAAGACGTTGCTCTTGGTATGAAACTTCTCCTTTGTTTAGGACGGTTTCTAAGCAAATTGATCCTCTGGTAACGTATAGGTTTCAGTATCCATTGCTCCATTATCGATAGCTATGTCATATACATTGGTTTGTTTAATACTTGACAAAGGAACAGGGTTAATGAGTTATTTATTATTCATACAATCTTCTGGACACTAGAAGCGATTGATGAAGTGTTTTGCTACTTCCAAGGAAATATGCAATGTACACGGCAAACCTATCGATTTTGAACACACTTGACAACAACATGTTAAACAAAAACAAGGACCTCGGGTTGAACAAACTGTTTTCTTCTAAATCCAATGCAAACACAATTTGTTCGATCGTTTGTTAAACGTTTAACATATGTTATTTCTGTAATATCGTGATGCCCGACTCATTTGTTGCTGAAACATGACAACCGAAACACTGCCTCTCCTAAAGACTGCAAAAACTCTTACTCACGGGTCAATGTTACGTCTCACTAAATTAACGTTGTTTAACGTAGCAGAACAAAGCGCTGTAGGATGTTAGCATTTTGTTGCTACCACGATTTTACCTTACGTGGAGAGGGGCCATGTGTTCTCAAGTTTTATACTCTAACCACTTGGTCACAGATGCTATCGATACGAATACAAACCTGCGACCTTATTGATACATACAAATTGTTACGCGGAGTTTTCCAGGGTCTCTTAGATATAGTCAACACTATAATAAACTCAACCTTTTAGAGATAAAAGAGTTGGCCTGTTTCAATATGTATATTGTATTATAGGCCAAAGGCATTCGTCTACAAATATCCGTTTCTATTCTTTTCTATTCTTTTCCATTCTTATCAATTCTTTTTTATTCTTTTCTATTATTTTCTATTCTTTTCTTTTTTATTCTTTTCTATTTCTTTCTATTCTACAAACGTCTTATTTGTAGATAAAAAAGGATCGACAGAAGTCCCCACCTTGATGGAGAGAAAGGACCGTGAACTGTTTACTAGTAATTGTTACGTGCCATCTCAAATTAACCCGGTGTCACATATCTCACGGCCGTGTCACATAGCTCAGGTCTTACACGCGGCAATATCTCATTAATCTTGCATGTAACATCCCATAACATTGCACTCACAAATACATCTTGTCAGTTAAATTGGGCCCTTGGACCAGCGTGGAGGTGGTAATGGTGTATTTTATACGGTAATTGTGTTTCTGATGGAGTGGCAGCTAAAACGTTGTCAGGGCCACTTCCTCAAGACTTTTCTGGTACAAGAAAATATTAGGCCAAAGTCAATACCATTTTGGCTTCAACTTGCTCCCTTTCTTATCACAAATTGAGTTGATTAGATTCCCTTAAAATACCCACAACTAATAATAATCTTGTAGATAACCAAAGATAATCATTGTCTTTTGTCAATGTAATAAGTTCAGAGAGGTGGATGCCTTTCCAGTTTCAGCATTTTTACATATATCAAACCAAAGAGTCGAGATACTTTTGCCAGATTTCAACATACACGAATATATTAACTTAAAATGTACAGTGTTACATAGAATGTCGAATTGGGTTAAAAAGGCTACAGGAATTATGCGTCTTTCCAAATGTATTTTCTTGTCTAGAGTATGGTGATTTCAAACCAATCTATACTGCTTCCCACGACATGCCTCGGGGGCACGGTATTTTGAAGAATGTTTATAACACATTCACGGGAAAAACCGCAATATAGTAGTTGCCGCAAGAAGTTTCGTCACATTTCTTTGTTTAATACCACACAAGGACGTACCAAAAAGACATTTACAACTTGTGATATATTGGCAATGTCAGAATGTGTACCATACCTCAAATAAAGACTGAATGTGGATCAAGATTTACAGCGATGATATGCTTTGTAGCTTACTCCGTATAGATCATACACTGGGGATGATGGTACAGATTCTCCGAGAAAAAGGAAAAAACGCATTGAGGATTTTCATTGAAAAGGAGTAAATACCATTGGGGTGTCCAACCCTTAACCCTTTACCAAACTCCAAAATTTCGACTGTCCCAAATTGAAAGAGTTTCCAGACGACATATCAAAATGTGATGAAATTAGAAAATAATCTTCTGAAAGGGCAGAAAACATTGTTTGAAAATGAATGATCATTTTTCCGCAATGTTTTCCAGAGCAGTCTGCAACAAAGTGGTTAAATGTCGTTATTGTCTGGTAAAGGGTTAATTGTGAAGAAGACGTTCACATCATCTCGTCTCTATGGCAATATACTTCTTTAGGCGAGAGGCCGTTTTAAACTCCAAGATTTAAGTTTTTGTTTGTTGTTATGACGAACTCCATTGACCTGACATAATGGCGTCTAACATATCACGAGGGTACGAGATGTATGGAGGATGCCATGAGCAATAGGGAGATTGAAAAGCGTCTAACTGGTTAGACTAATAGTTTCATTGGCCTTTCATTTTAAGTGTCAGTGAACCACAACGTCCTTTTCTGAATGTTTTTATACAACACATATATACTGTATATAGATGAGATGTATGGAGAATGCCATTAGCAATAGGGAGATTGAAAAGCGTCTAACTGGTTAGACTAATAGTTTCATTGGCCTTTCATTTAAAGTGTCAGTGAACCACAACGTCCTTTTCTGAATGTTTTTATACAACACACATATACCGTAGATAGATGAGATGTATGGAGAATGCCATGAGCAATAGGGAGATTGAAAAGCGTCTATCTGGTTAGACTTATAGTTTCATTGGCCTTTTATTTAAAGTGCCAGTGAACCTATTTTCATTTTTGGAATATGTTTTTTACAACACATATATAGAGATGAGATGTATTGGAAATTCTAAGGACAATATAGGGATCCATCATCGAAAAGTATGGGATAAACATGTTTTGTAGTTATTTGGCGAAAGTTTGATCACGAAAGAGGGGGTCAAATGATATAGAGCGCAAGTCAGTAGAAAGG
Organism: Cerastoderma edule; assembly: GCA_947846245.1. Lineage (NCBI taxonomy): Eukaryota > Metazoa > Mollusca > Bivalvia > Cardiida > Cardiidae > Cerastoderma > Cerastoderma edule. The sequence goes on along the minus strand of OX401419.1, from coordinate 6,214,892 downwards.
AGATTACGAAATGGAAATGGGATCCTGTAACAACATAGGCATGGGACAAGCTACATCGGGATCTTTGGTGAATGCCTTATGCACCAACCACCCCAGGAAAGATTAAGAAGTAAGGCAAGAAAAAAGTCAAAGGTCAATTTGCAGAGTATTTTACCTATTTTATACATATTCTGACTCTCACTTTGACTCATGTGAAACAGATAGTCTAAGAAATTACCAGCTCTATGTATTTAGCTTTACATAGCAATTCCCATGCATTGTCTATATTGTTTCCAACAAACTCAAGTATAGGCGAGGTAAGGCTGGTTGACCTTAAACTAGGTATGGCTCTAGTGAAACCGATTATTTGTTTAAGCGGAATGCTCGCTATTTATTGTTCGTAGATTGTTGATAAATATGCTGTGAATATCGATATTACAGAAAGTACATTTGAAAATAAGACCATTTGGATTTGTTTTCTCACGATACAAATTACCCTTATCTATGTCATTCTACCAAATTTGCATTAGATGCCTCACTATTTACACTTAAGCCAACGCAAAAACCTAATGGTTCTATCAAACGTTCTTCAAACTTACGTTGGTATGCTTTTAGTTAAATGGTTCTTTACTGAAGAGATCCTTTTTGTCTACAACCGCAACGGCTTTAAATAACGCCATGCCGACTATCTGTGTTAAAGTAAGCGACAAGGCATGAACGACTTAAGATATTCGACTTGGAATCAATATGGCCATGCTAAGGATGCCGGAGAAAAAAGGCAAAACAATATATGTCGAGCACGTCGAATCTATGTAGCCAAACGGACAACACGTGGGATTCGCTCCGATTGATTTCTGTTTGGACAGTTCCCTGTCCGGGTTAAATAGCCTATCAGGATAAAAAGGTCCCAGCGGGCCCGAGAGATGGAATTAATTTGGCCAAGCACAAACAATATTTCGTGAATTGGCTACACCGCACTTGATTTACAACATCCGGGGATTTCAGCCGGGTTATAAATGTGTCTAGAACAAATGCCCGTTGGGTTTGAGCCATTCCATTTCGAGAAAGATTGCCTATCAATGGGTAGTGATTCATCTATGACTTTGTACATGAATAATGGCCGGCTGCTAAATAGGTAAGAATCAAAATGTACGATGTAGTTAACCCCAAATTTACTGATTGCAATTTGGATTATAGGTAAAACAACTTTATTTTTGTCTGCAGTTGTTTTTAATAAATAACAGAAAAAAATAATTGGATTTTTTTTTGCTATAACAGACCAAATATGTTAAAATTTAGTTAAGTCATGAAATCAACAACAAAAATACACTGTTTAGAGTTGCAAAATGCGCGGAGGAAGCTATTTCGCTAAGAATTTCAATTGTATAGTAGTTGGTGTTGATGTTTTTCTTCTTTTCAATTCATCCTGATGATATGTATCTTTTTCATACATCAAGTGATATATTTGTTTTCATGCTATATATGTAGGATGTACTATGTACAAGGTGTCGTGTTCTGTTCTGGTAAATGTGGGCAAAAAAAACGCTAATCAACTGATACACAGAAAGGATAATGATTGTAAATGAGCTACATTAAACAGTCAGGGGCGATCCAAAGCTTACTAGGTAAACTAAAACCAAATCCATAACATATGTCGATGAATAACAAAAGGGAAAGGTTATCTTTACTATCTATAAATGATTTCGGGAGTCACGTGTTTGCAGACAAACACAATTTGATGCGTTTGGATACTAATGGTAATGTGCAATTAATGTGTCGATTCTAAGTGACCTAGCTCCCAACTGTGTTATATATCCGTGTTAATGAATACAAATGGACAAAAGAGTAATCACCTTTCAAAAAGAGCGACTTTAACCCATTACCGAAAGGCAACGACGTTTGACCAGTTTGTTGCAGATGACTCTGGAAACCATTGTGGAAATTTCTTTAAAATCATGCAGTTTTCCAAAAGACGTTCAGTCACACCTGCTGTTTGGTTTCCCAATTCAACCATTTCGGCGATCAAACTTTCCAACATTAACAGGCCTATGCCTCTTTCCAATTTATGACAGAAAGACTTGGCTTTGTGATTTAAAGAATGATATGTTTCTGTTTAACTGCGTTCATGATAAAGATACATTGACCTTATATGAGCTTTGTAGGTCTGTAAAAAAAAATATTTTTCAAAATAATTGACTTTTTACCATGATGACAGACATCAATGAAGGATATATGAATGCGAAATGTCGAAATGACGTCACTTTACTTCACGTCAGCAATAGTCTTGTCTTGAGGTATAGTACATGCATGAAGGAGGGGACTTCATAAATCATTGTGATAAAAGGTGAACTGGTTGTTTAAATCAATATCCCCCTTTATCACAATTGTTTGCACATTCTAATGTGCCGGGATTTTTATTAGCGCGGTCTGCTAAAGTCTTCCAAATGACAATGTTGAAAAGTCACCTTATTCACCATGAAGGTATGCGTTTACAGAAACACAAATTTACGCTGCGTAAGCGAGCGGTAGTGAATTATAACCAATGCCGCGAATGGTTTATGACAGGATCCATCATGCGTCAAGTTAACGTCCATCTATCGATCGTTAATAGAAAACATTGCCATAACCCTGGGGCGCCAACAAATCGTTCTGGGAAGAAATCCATGTAAGATTTCGCAAAGCACTATCTTAAGATAGAGACTCTGTGATCTGTTTGTTGGTGCACGGTATCTCCACCACACGGTTATATTTTTTTGCAAAGATTACCAATTATTCAGTTTTATGTAATGCGAAGTCATTTGATCTTCAAATCTTATTATGCATATATTTACATCTCAATCTGTAAGGTAGTCCGTTTGTTGCCGTTTTCGACATTACTTTAGGCATATCGAAGATACTAGCACACCAATCTATGCTCACGGTATTTTCTTTCCAGTAACGCACAGTCTTTTTTCGACTGAAAACGGATCAGTTGTCGAAGACGAACCAATCATTTTGAACTGACTTTATCTAACGAAACAAAGACAATACCGAGAACCGGGTTTTATACTCACGACTGACTCTGGTTTCCCAAAGAAAGGGGCTTCAAGACTCCTTAAACACTCCCTTTATCTATCATCAATCCTTTCTTAGTCCGGACCGTTCAATTATATATATATTCAGACATAAACATTACATACATAAAGTATGTGTGGTCTACAAAAGACGAAATATACTATATAACGAGATAAACACATCAATTTATCACGTTATAGATTGTTATTCTCTGTGTAGTAAACACGCAATCATGTTTATATTACGGCATGTTTTTCATACGGTATCCATCAAACGGCGATGGGTAATCATTCAAACAGGCTGCCGCTATTCTGTAAAATGTTACGTTGGCATAATTGCTTATAGACACTTACTTCCAGGTGCAACAATCGACTAATGAATACATTATTGGGACATAAGTAATTCGTCTTTCCATGATCATTTTAGGAACCAATCAGTGGATTTGGGAAGAGTTGCCTACTTAAAGCATTTCCTGTTTGTCTATTTCATTTCTTGCTTGGTCCTAAATATCCTGAAAATATCGTGTGCATGGTTTACATGTCTCAATAAAATTATGTTTTGTTTATGATATTGCTCGTTCAGCGATCGTTATCGTGATAACTATTATTTGCATGATGTAAATATTGATTGTCATGTTCATCGCATGTAAATATATCTGTATTAGCAGTGTGCATGTTTTAAATGGCTGTTATATGTCTCAATAAAGTTATATATTTTTGCCCACACCTCGGTTAGCCGTTTAGCGACTGTTATTAAGGTAATAAAGGCAATATTATTGGTCGGTCACAGTCGCTGTATACAGAACTAATTAGCACCGGACCACCTGGATCCCAACTCCGTTTATCACTAATCAATGGAAATCGCTTGTAACAATGAAATATGAATGGCCAAAACTGATTACATAGTTAGTGAGTGGCCTATATAGATATTGATCCTCTGTTGAGAGACGCTGGAAAAATAGAGTGCTAAACGTTTATCTCCTTGGAAGTGACTACTTTAAACGGAAACCAATGAGTTGAATGTGACGCCGATACAATTGGTTATCAACAACATAGTTCAGTAATAACACGGTTCGCTTATCCATGAGTACAAAATGATATCCCAGTTCTCTGCCAGAAAGTTATCACTTGAAAAAAACATGTAGTATATAGTAAATTGAAGCAGCAATGGTAACCTTCATTTCATATATCAATATCGAGTACGGCTGAAAGCATTATGAAAAGAGCGCATTAACGTAATACTATATCCTATACTATAACTTTAATGGACCTCACGAAACATTTCGGAAATCATTTATGATTTAATACACTGTAAACCACCGTATCTATTAACCCTTTCCCAAACAATAACGACATTTAACCACTTTGTTGCAGACGATTTTAGAAAAGATTGTGGGAAAAGGAGAAATTGGTCGTGACGAGCAATTTTTCCTTTTCCCACAATATTTTCAGCCCTATTTTGTTTTCCAATTTCATCACATTTTGAAATGTCTCTTTCAATTTGGGACAGTTGAAAATTTGTTGTTTGGGAAAGGGTTAATATAGTTGTCTCGTATGGGATGAGCAAACTGTATATTCGCAGACATACTAGACTATATGTAGCGCCGCATCACGCATATATTATCTTCTGGGACTAGTCTAAGTGTGCTGTTTCTAATCAGCATGCACGAACAAACAAACGTTATCTGGAATGTCTAGATCTCATGTGTTATATAGCTTATGTTTTATACTTATCTTTAGAAGAATAAGACTAGATAATGTAGTTACATGTATGATTCTAGAAACGTTAGATCAAATTGAAAAATAATCTTCCGATCAGGCAGAAAACATTGTGGGAAAAGGAGGAATTGCTCGTAACGAGCAATTTCTCCTTTTCCCACAATGTTTTCCAGAGTCGTCCGCAATAAAGTGGTTAAATATTGTTATCGTTTGGTGATGGGTTAATACGTAAATCTCTCTCTATACCATGTTTTGTTGGTACACAGGCGAATCCTTTTGTTGACAAAGTCCTCTAATGATTCCTTTAACGAGCCCCTTACGGAATGATTAGGGTTACAATGTACTAAATGCGTCATGCTATGAATTCGTGTAGGTTCAAATCGAATTTCTTCATTTTTCAAAATTAGAAAGATTAACATTACAAAATAACATTCCGTTGGAAACGTCACTCTAAGACGGCTTTAAAGACCAGTCACATATTAAATGAAGAACGTCTATTTAAGACTATATTCATTTGTATCGGTAATTACATACGAGAATACGTTTATGTTATTAGTATGTTATTTAGTAAAAGAAATATGGATTCGTAACTGCTACTGTAAAAGAGGAATTGTTGATTCATGTTCCCCTTGAAATACAGGCAACATAACCGTGTTACATACAACGGTCTTGCTAAAGTATTTACGCATCACTTAACTCGTACAGTGCTAGAACCGATTTCGTGATTATGCAATCAGGATTGATCCAGGTCAGCCGCCATGTGAATTGGTGGCTGGCCTGTGATCTAGCCATTTTGCTACTCTAAGTGAGTATCTTTCTCCAACAAAATCAAGCAGATATTTAAGATTTTGGAAAGTAGAATACACACAAATCTATTTTTAGAAAATTACCAAACAGTCGAAGGGTTTACTCATCGTATTTTGTTTTTATAACAGTCCCTAAGCTGTTTGGTATTCCGAAAGGGTTTCAAGTGTATACTAGAAAAGTAAATTATGATTGATTCACTATCTTCGTATTCTAGTCAGGATCTCCCATGGTAAATAGTTGACTGAAGACGTGGTTTATAATACGTGATGGGTACTTGGGGTATAAGGAAATGTGGGTTAATAAACATAAGGAAAGGCCAGGTCAGAAGCTGTATGAGATTGATATAATTATCGTGAGCAAACGAAGAGAGACAAAAAAGAAATGCATGATCAAGAGAAAAAAAGAGAGAAAGTGGTACAGAGGGAGAGAAATATGATAGAGATACAGAGAGACAAGTAGGTAGACATGCATAGAGAGAGGGTTATAGAGAGAGGGGGAGAGAAACAAAGATTTATTTACTCGTATATATACTAGAAGATAGCGAAAGGAAGAGGAAGGAGAGAGAGAGATTTTCAGATAGGGACAGAGAGCCTAAGAGAGAGCAAGAGAGAAAGGAGGGAAAGCTAAGGAGGAATACATACATAGAGTCAAAATAGTAATAGAATAACATAGGGATAAATAATTGGGGAGAGAGAGAGATGAAGATAGAGGGATAAAGAAAGAAATAGGAATAGACAGGGAGAGAAACAAAGAGATGGATATAGATAGATAGATAGATAGATAGATAGATAGATCAAGAGAGAAAGATCGAGAGAGGAACAGAGAGAATGGGTGGGAGAGGAATAGAGAGGGGGATTGAAAGAGACAGACAGAGGTACAGAGAGAGAGAAGGAAAGCAGATGTGGGACATACAGACAGAGAGGGGTTAGGCGAGAAAGATACTCAGAGACAGCCAGCGACTGACAGACAGACAAAGAAAGCTAGACAGAGTGAAATAAAGACAGCGACACATAGAGTGAAACAGAAAGAGAGAGAGAGAGAGAGAGAGAGAGAGAGAGAGAGAGAGAGAGAGAGAGAGAGAGAGAGAGAGATAAATGGAGAGAGAGGGACAGATAGAGAGAGAAGGAAAGCAAATGAGGACCAGACCGACAAAGAGAGAAAAGGCGAGAAAGAGAGAAGGGAGATATTGAAACAATAAAACAGACAAACCACAAAGGCAGGGAGAAAAGGTCATTGTATCAAGAAATGGAAGCAGAAAGAAATACAAACAGGAACTGAGGGACTGTGAGAATCTAGTAAAACATAACATTCGAGTCAAAGAAATGGCGAAAAGAGAGACACATTACCCCGAACATAGAGAAAAATAAGTGTTCCATTCATCAAAAAGCTGGCACAAAAACGAATGCCTTTTTTGAGTTGCTGCCATATAGAACACTTCTGAGATGGAAATTGGCAAGGCGAAATGAAACAGACAAAAATCAGGATATTTTCAGGAAAAGAGAAAAACTAATACATGTATTGAAGTTGTGTCAGCTGAAATAAGACTAACGCCTTCGTATGCAGTCATAAAAATCAATACGAAAATACAGGATGTTGTGATCCCGTGTGTTGACCTGCTGAGAACGCGTTTTTCGTAAAGTTGGCAGATTATTGAAATCGTTGTGGCATAAAAATGCTAAGTTGCTAATGAGTTACTACTTATTTCGCCTCTGGTGTTGATTTCTTTTTTGAACATCGAATAGTGTCTAAGGGTTGGTAAGAGCCTGTGTGAAATGAGGCTCAAACAATGGTGTTATAAAGAATGGATAGCCTGCTATCGATCATATTTTGTTTAGACAATCGTTATGTTAAAGGCAAGGTTCACATCAGTATACATAGAAAGATAAACACAAGTCAATCGTATGTTTCATTTATAAACCTCCATTACCGTAACTGGTCAGCGATAAGAGCAAAAACAGACGACGACAATGAATAATTCAAAATCACCATTGCGTAATAAGGGAGGAGTCCTTGTGACAAACGCTTATTTTGAGCAACTTTATTTCTTTCTGTACAATTCTTTCGTGAGTCATTTGCTACGTATTGTACAAGTTGACACTTGCAGAAGTAGAAAGTTGATTACTGGTTATCACACCGATAAAAATGTTGACTACACCCATAGTTAGATGGGTTTTACATCACATCAACATTATTTCAGTTATGTAGCGATGCCCGACTATTAATGATGGAGGAAGACCCCATACTCAACTGCCCATAAGGGCTGGTCAAGACGGGTAGAACCATCGGCATTCCGTAAGTCAGTCGGGAGACTGCCTCTCATGGAAATCCATATCCCTCTCAGGATTTGAACTCGTAATCTTTATTAACATGTTTTGATCTTTTGTTACAAAACCATCTAAACCCATATGTCTATATTTTGATTTCTGAACGAATTGGTTGAAATCAAAAGCAGTAGCAGATACAACAATAAAGATAATACAGTGAACCCTCGTTTATCCGAACATGTCCGTTCCCAACAAAATGTCCGGTTTACCGAATAATCCGGACTAATGAAGCAGAGCATGTTCTTATTCACATTAAGACATAAACGGTCTGTATGAGTGGTATATACTTATAACCCTTTAGCAAACGCCAAATTGTCGATCGTCCCAAATTGAAAGAGTTTGCAGAAGACATATCAAAACGTAATGAAATTCAAAGATAATCTTCTGATATGGCAGAAAACATTGTGGGAAAAGGAGAAATTGCTCGTCACGAGCAATTTCTCCTTTACCAACAATGTTTTCGAAAGTTGTCTGCAACAAACTGGTCCAATAATTCCGTTCCCATACAATTTCGTTCGGATTGCGAGACATCCGGATAATCGGGGTCCGGTTAAACGAGGGTTCACTGTACATTATGCCACAGGGATTTCTAACAAAGGTTTAACGGAGTAAGGGGATAAACATAGATGCCCTTTGCGACTGGTAGATGTACGAATAAGATACGTCCAAGTGCTGTTAGTGTGCATCAAATACGTTTACTCTCGAGAACATTATTATACCATGCATGTTGAGAGAAATCTTTGACAACGTTTCGAGTTTTAAGAAATTACCACATATGTCTAACAATAGACAGCATAATAAGATGTTATCACATTTACTGGGACTGATACCAATCGATTTAACCTTTACAACGGTGTCTTGGGAATCAACTGCTGCGTGCAGACGCCTATACGAATCATGTTAGAAAACGGGTTTTGTTTTTGTATTCAAAAGATGTGCAATCCTTTTTCAATTTCAGAAGTCGTTTACAACTTTTTACTATACGTGACGATGGTGTCAATCTAATTGTTTGGTAATCGACCTAAACAACCCATCCACAACAGATAATTTTAGGGTCACATGGTACAACTCTATTTTATGGATCTACGTGCACTAACCTTCCTTCTTATATTACTTATAAGTAGAAAACATCGCGATCAAAAGAGAATTCAGTAGTGACAAGCAGTTTCTTCATTTGTCGAATACCTATTTCAGATATATTTTAAAATATGTCAGAGTCAAGACGTTTTTAAGTGATAAATGGTAAACTGAAAACCTCACATCACTATAAACCAGCAACATCGCCGTATACATGCATCAATCTTGGCAGAACTCCAACACAGAAACAATAAAACAACAAAGCATCAAAATAGACTCACGTGACGTGATATATCCATTTTACGTAGATATTTATATCCTGTAGATCAACTGCTGTGGACACACAAGGACCGCCTGTACTGGAATAATCGTCGTACAAATGACAAATTAATACAACGGCAACAGGTTTAATTCACCCTATCGATCCGCACGAGAAACGGCGGGATTTCAGCTACATTATTGGGTCTCGTTGACTATGCTTGTGTCTCACAGCTACAGGCATTTCCGATTGGTAGTTATTATAGCGTGTCTCTCATACAACGTCCGTATTACTGCCTTACATACACTCGCTCCCTTTCTATCTAGCTTCGACTGTCTCCCTATCTGCCTGTATCTATCTATTTGTACTCTGATTGGAAGTTACTATAGCGTGTCTCTCATACAACGTCCGTATTACTGCCTTACATACACTCGCTCCCTTTCTATCTAGCTTCGACTGTCTCCCTATCTGCCTGTATCTATCTATTTGTACTCTGATTGGAAGTTACTATAGCGTGTCTCTCATACAACGTCCGTATTACTGCCTTACATACACTTGCTCCATTTCTATCTATCTTTGACCGTCTCTCTATCTGCCTGTATCTATCTATTTGTACTCTGATTGGAAGTTACTATAGTGTGTCTCTCATACAACGGCCGTATTACTGCCTAACATACACTTGCTCCCTTTCTATCTATCTTTGACCGTCTCTCTATCTGCCTGTATCTATCTATTTGTACTCTGATTGGAAGTTACTATAGCGTGTCTCTCATACAATGGCCGTATTACTGCCTTACATACACTCGCTCCCGTGCTATCTAGCTTTGACCGTCTCTCTATCTGCCTGTATCTATCTATTTGTACTCTGATTGGAAGTTACTATAGCGTGTCTCTCATACAACGGCCGTATTACTGCCTTACATACACTTGCTCCCTTTCTATCTATCTTTGACCGTCTCTCTATCTACCTGTATCTTTGTATTTGTACTCTGATTGGAAGTTACTATAGCGTGTCTCTCATACAACGGCCGTATTACTGCCTTACATACACTTGCTCCCTTTCTATCTATCTTTGACCGTCTCTCTATCTGCCTGTATCTATCTATGTGTACTCTGATTGGAAGTTACTATAGCGTGTCTCTCATACAACGGCCGTATTACTGCCTTACATACACTTGCTCCCTTTCTATCTATCTTTGACCGTCTCTCTATCTGCCTGTATCTATCTATTTGTACTCTGATTGGAAGTTACTATAGCGTGTCTCTCATACAACGGCCGTATTACTGCCTTACATACACTCGCTCCCGTTCTATCTAGCTTTGACCGTCTCTCTATCTGCCTGTATCTATCTATTTGTACTCTGATTGGAAGTTACTATAGCGTGTCTCTCATACAACGGCCGTATAACTGCCTTACATACACTCGCTCAAGTTCTATCTAGCTTTGACCGTCTCTCTATCTGCCTGTATCTATCTATTTGTACTCTGATTGGAAGTTACTATAGCGTGTCTCTCATACAATGGCCGTATTACTGCCTTACATACACTTGCTCCCTTTCTATCTATCTTTGACCGTCTCTCTATCTGCCTGTATCTATCTATTTGTACTCTGATTGGAAGTTATTATAGCGTGTCTCTCATACAACGGCCGTATTACTGCCTTACATACACTTGCTCCCGTTCTATCTATCTTTGACCGTCTCTCTATCTGCTTGTATCTATCTGTTTGTACTCTGATTGGTTGTTTTATAGCGTGTCTCTCATACAACGGCCGTATTTCTGCCATACATATACTCGCTCCCTTTCTATCTAGCTTTGACTGTCTCTCTATCTGCTTGTATCTATCTATTTGTACTCTGATTGGTAATTACTATAGCGTGTCTCTCATACAACGGCCGTATTACTGCCTTACATACACTCGCTCCCGTTCTATCTAGCTTTGACTGTCTCTCTATCTGCCTGTATCCATCTATTTGTACTCTGATTGGAAGTTATTATAGCGTGTCTCTCATACAACGGCCGTATTACTGCCTTACATACACTCGCTCACGTTCTATCTAGCTTTGACCGTCTCTCTATCTGCCTGTATCTATCTATTTGTACTCTGATTGGAAGTTACTATAGCGTGTCTCTCATACAACGGCCGTATAACTGCCTTACATACACTCGCTCAAGTTCTATCTAGCTTTGACCGTCTCTCTATCTGCCTGTATCTATCTATTTGTACTCTGATTGGAAGTTACTATAGCGTGTCTCTCATACAATGGCCGTATTACTGCTTTACATACACTTGCTCCCTTTCTATCTATCTTTGACCGTCTCTCTATCTGCCTTTATCTTTCTATTTGTACTCTAGGTAGTTATTATAGCGTGTCTCTCATACAACGTCCGTATTACTGCATTACCTATTCTCGCTCCCTTTCTATCTATCTTTGACTGTCTCTCTATCTGCCTGTATCTATCTATTTGTACTCTGATTGGTAGTTATTATAGCATGTCTCTCATACAACGGTCGTATTACTACCTTATATACACTCACTCCTTTCTATCTATCTTTGACTGTCTTTCTATCAGCCTGTATCTATCTATTTGTACTCTGTCTCGCTCTTTTTGCCAATTTTCAATGCTCCCTTCATCAACAAAACATCACTTAATTGATATCACTAGATAAAAGTAAAATGGCATAAACATACGTTTGTATGGTACCATACCTTATATCTTACCTTTGTACCGCCATTAAAGAGCGTTACAGTGAGTTTGTGCGCCAGATGTGCTTGCATTTCTATATGAATGCAGTTCTGTGTCGGTAAATGGTGTGCGTGCATATATGCACATGTGCTTCTTTTTGTATTTTTCGGTCTTTATATCGTTTAAATGTGTAATCATGTACCTGAGTTGGTAGTTGTTTGTATTTGTCTGGGTATCTGTTACTGCTTTCTGCATGTGTGTTTGTCCTCAAGATTTGTGAAAATCTAAGGTGCTCATTCTGTTTGCAGGATTTGATGAATCATCTATATAATTATTGTGCATGAGTGTATCTGTGTCAATCAAAGGATTTTCGAGGAGATGTAAAATGATTTCGCAAAGGTCCTATCTTTTTGACTGGGATAATGCATAATCATTTATTAGATATGCACTTACTCATTTAAAAAGGGTGATACATGTGAAATCAATATTATAATTTATTTATCGTTTTGTCCACATGTCTCTATTTCACTACCTCATTACTTCAATTCGCGTGTCCTACATCTTTCTCTGATGACACAGCGGAAATAAAGCCTCCAACTCATATCAATCTTTTCTACAACAAAATTACCCACATAACACATCTATCATCTTCTAGTGGCAGTCCCCGTCCGGCGAAAATTCGCTTTTCAAATGCAAATTGTTGAAAATTGGGGCAATCATTTTATTTTACGCACAATTTCCTTTTTTTGTATCAGCTTGGATCCTTATCATTCTTTTAAACTTACGTAAGACGGACATACCTGCTTAAAAGCATTAGAAAAATGGCACTATAGACCAGTGTATGAAATAAGTCTAGTAAGAACGAAACTTTTTCTCCCTTGAAACGATGGTTTAAACCATAAATCTCTATATTTTATCGCAATCCTTGAACCAATCATCTATAGTTAGATGAAAAAAAGAATACCCTTTTCAAATCATCATTTCGGACATCGTTGTAATTTTTACAAGTGATTAAACATTAACTAGAATTTGTTGGAATATTTTGATGGTTTCTACAACGCTTCTAAGGATTCATGAAGGTCATAATTCAAAGAACTCGATTTTCAACCTGATATTAACCCATTCTAGTGACATATTTTTTATATTAATCGAAAGGAGGTGATTATCCTCTTTTTCTTGTCTTCGTAATATTGTTATCCATTCGATAAAGTTAATCCTTGTTTGTTTGTTTTTATCTAAGACTTAGAGTGTGGGGAAATCTACCAACATTCAGAGTCAGGTATCAAAACATAAAGAATTATAAATTAATCTTAGACTGACACTGTCGTTTGTCGAAATCTATATGTCACACGATATCTTAATGGTTATGGATTAAAGATATATATTTGGTAGATGGTAATATCTCACCAACATATGGAGACACATAAATCCTAAACATTGTTATGTGGGTGTGGTAACAAATGATAATCTATGAAATCACGCCCGCCTTTAAAAACAAAACTAGAATTCAGAAGTGTTTCCGAACTTGATTTTGCTATGTAAAATCACTTTTCTCAAAAGCTAAGAATGCTACCTCGAAATGTATACAGTATAGAGAATTCCATTGTGGTTTCAAGCCTCTTTTGTAAAAATCATAAGAAACAAATCAAACTCGTCTCCCTGACACAGTACCGAAAATTTGAATGCTAATGCATTTTCAGTAATAATGAATACATTCTGAATCCCCAAAACGACTCTCCCTTACGCTGACCTTCGTGTAGAACAGATGATTTATGGGTTAACAACACGTAGTACCACGTCGACATTCTTAATTACTGATTCAAGATAAGGGATATGGGGAGAGATAGAGGAAGGAGCGAAAGATTATTGGACGAAATCTATGGTAATCCCCAATTGACTTCTGACGGCTTGTGTTGATGGATACACAAAAAAAACGTTATATTTGTACAAGCTTGTATTAATTGCTCCATAAACAGTCATATTAATGCATATCTAAGAAACCGTCATAGTAAAGATGGATGTTGGATCTTTGACCTTAGTGTTGTAAGCCATTTTGCACTGAAAAATAGATGTGTAAATGCTTCTGGTTTAAGTGCGAAATAAAGGTGGGTAAATGCACACTATATAAAAGGTATTACAGGCTTCAAATATATGGACAGAAACAAAGAATAACAAAGAGATAATACAGATGATGTTTTAAAATCGTAGAATAACGAAACAGCCATTTTTAGTATCAACATTATTGTTGCGAAAGACTGCCTGTTTTCATTTAAAATAGAGTCTAACATATCATTGGTATTTAAGGAGATATTTCAGTTAGACTACTAAAAGGAGCTTGGTTGGTAGTGTTATCGTTTAGATCAATCGTTTTATTCCAACCTCATACACGCGTAGGCAACAGGCAAATGTATGTATAACATTTCGTATGTATGTCTTATTATTTGTGAATGACCGTTAGCATCATACAATAAAAAAAAACAATGTTTGCAATGGTTACAAAGTGATTTGAATATCACGAAATAACAGAATCGATTTGAAATAGTAATGATGTTACGAAACGATAAAACTTGGATTGCATTGGATTGCAGTCGGCCTATACTATCCTGTTTTTCATCGACACTTTCCAACCAACTTGAAAAAACAACAACATTCGAATATAACACGATTGGATATGTCGTCTGAGCACTTTATTTCCAATTTGGGGGCGAACGAGAGTGTTTGATAAAATGGCGTTCTGTGGTGGGCAGTTCTCGTATAATCACGTTTACCACGAGGGGGCAGTTCGATCACTGTCAAGTGACTCGAGTACCGGAAACAAGTCCCGGAGAATAAATAGCGTTAACCCCTTACACAATTATACCACATTCTTACCGCGAATTATTCAAAATATATTAGAAATCACTGTGACAAAAAATTGAATCACTCCTCAAAAACACCACTAAGGGGGAAAAGATGATTTCAAGTTGTATATATAGAAAGAGTATCGAAATCGACAGCATGGGGTATGGAACATGTATTTTGGTAAAACTGGAATAATACATATAAACGAATCAAATTATGCATTTCTTGTACTGGGAATGATGGTGGCTGACTGAGGAACGACACATTATACATAACATAATTACAAATGGAATTATCGAAATACACGGTTAGTTCTATAGTGCTGGAACCGACTTCATACTTATGCAAACGTAAATTGTCGACTGTCCTGTGAACTAACCTGTTTGCTACTCTGTGTATCTTTCTTCACCAAATTTAAGTAGATTACAAGTTATGGAAAGCAGACGACACAAAAATATATTTTTAGAAAATTAACCAGCATCCTAATGATTCAGAATTGGCATGCGCCTTTTCAATTACTTGATCAGACACGGTACTTTGCACAGATTCCATATACTACATTTCTACCCATTCTTGGTGCTCTGCCAAAATATGGACAAGAATAGTCCAACAACGTAAAATGGTCTGGAAGTAAAATTCTCACAAATGATGATTTATCTATGTTTTCCGTCCCAACCCCATTCTCATACTATCAAATTTCACTATCAGAGACGGAGCTAAACAAATTGACTCCCCTAATGGATCTTAGATATGTGTACAAATTGGACACACCAATAAGTTTTCCAATCGAATTATGTCGTCGGTCTTGTCTGAAAAGGCGGCTTTTGCATAGTTCTTACATGGAGTAATTTTCGTCTATTCCAAAGCATCGAAGAGACGTATTAAGCTATGGAAAACAAAAAGAAGTTATGTCGGTTAAATAAATTCTTTACCACTATACACTTAGATCGGTACATGGCTCTGTTTCTTAATGACACTTGAAATGAAATTTTAGCAATCAATATGAAGAACTTTTTTTTTCAACTTAAGCATACACAGCCAGTGGTTGCCAAAGAATATAACAATAAATTCATCTTCACATACATCAGAAGGAATGTATATGCATGTAATTGCATAGGCTAAACGTTGGCTTTTGAAATTGTGTTTTTCTTCTTGTGTTTTGCCAGAAACATTTTCAAAAGCATTATAATTCTTTGTTTACCTTTTATCGAATGTTCGCTCTGTTTCTACAGTTTTGAAATGTTACATTATACAAGAAAGTATAACTCCATGTTATGAATACTGACGATACGCAATATTATCTCTACAATGACGATTAAATCCGATCGTTATTTAGTTTAGAGGTTCAACACAACGTTTAACCGGACCTTACTTATTCGGAAAGAAGTACGAGAGTCACGCGTTAGCAGCCAATTAGTTACCGAATGCGTTCACATTTAATTGGGAAAGGAAGCCTTGGGCCTGATCTACGCTGTACATAGGCGACGAAAGTATAGGTTTGGTCACGTGAAGACCTCATCAGATAGGATAAGGAGAGTGGAGATAGACTGGATAGTATTTGACACTCGGTAATGGGAATTCCGAGATAGGTCCGATCAAATCCCGTCTAAATGGAAATTTAAATCAGCTTCCCTTCGCGCTCTCTAATTTGCTCTTAACGCATGCGTTGAACTCGATTTATCACTGGGAGGCCATGTGGCGCACTTTAGTTGCTTTGCAGAACGACTCATTAACGGTTTATTTCTCTTTGAGAAAAAAAACAAAAGGAAACGGAAAGTCCTATGATTATGCAGGAATTACATTTGGTATAGAGTTGTTACACAATTTGCTATGAACAGCTAATTGCCCTGTACATTTAGATTTGATTGAATGTATTCACCATTCAGTCGGTAGCATTTGTCAGCTTATGACTGATAATTGGAGTACTTGATTTTGACTACTGGCTCCTTTTCAAGGCTTGACATACGGCTAGAAGATGTATAACGAAAAGTATCTTGAATGGCAAATAGAAATACTTATCGGGAATCGATTCAGAAACTGATAATGAAATAGACAAAGCAGAGATTTGCTGTGTAAGTTCAATGTTCCATGTTCATTTTGTGTCATTCCCTTTTTGATAGTTACAGGTACATTTACGTACTTGCTATAGGACACGTCTACCTCTCATCAAAATGTGGCAGACCCATTAGTGTATATGAAGGCGATATACCATTATAGTTGTACAGGAATTAATGCGACTATCGCTCAAAGGTTGAAGAAAGAAATATATAATATTAACATTAACCTTAATAATGCTAGGTAATTTTCTGAAAAATAGATCTTTGTATCGATTGCTTAAACCTTAAATATCTGCTTAATATTATAGAGGAAAGATACCAAGAGAAGCAAACAGGCTAGATCACCTGTTTGCATAAGCATGAAATATATTCCAGCACTATAAGGCTTTGGATGGGTCTTTCTAACGTACATGGGAGATTGGACTGATTTAGAAATAAATGGAGGAACGAATCAAATCGTTACATCGCCGGAGAAAATATACTGGTAATAAAACATTACAGGCACGACAATTAAATGAGTTGAAATTTGGCTGCGCATCGATAGACTTGATTTTCCCCGCTTTTAGGAATGGCCTGCTCAATGCAGAGTTTTGCCGCCAATTTAATAATTTTTCATATCTATAGTAAGGACTGATGTTGGAGGATGTTTTCATGTATAGTTATTCAAGGGTTGCGCTTTCGATACCACGTCAGATGATTTTAAAGACTAAAATACAATGGTTGTCCGTTTGCATAGACAGGAACAGAAATATTAGATTTGTTTCCAGAGTGGTTTGTATGAGAACATAAGCCACTTTCAAATCTCTGTTAAGGACTTAGACAAACAAATAACTGGGGGCACAAGATTCAGAGGTTGTTTTAAATCCAAATAACAATGAAAGGTTATCTTATACATTGATTATTCCGTCCTTTGTATTTAGAGACTTTCTTTAGACACAATGCTTCACTTATGTACTTTACAGTTACTGCATGAAACACAATTAATGGATTTAACAAAAGATAGACAGGCTCTTATGTTTATTTTAATCTTATATTTGCCAAATCAGCTACTCCTGTGTTACTTAAAGGCCACTCCATTATCGAAATGCGTTTTTCAGTTTCATTCAAAACAAAGAAGACATTCGATTTACTTTTTAAGCCATTTGTCTGGGAGGTTTCGACATAGTTTCGAACCTCCATTACTCGCCGGCGCTTTTCATCCTATTGGGTAAATACTCGTACAGCAGGGTTTAGTCTGATTTCAAGTTTTGTTCACCTCATTGAGGTGGCATTTAATGTATTCAGTAGTTAAATGTAAAACAAACTTTCGAAATCATTCATTGATAATAAACACATGATACGCATAATTTACTATATTTACTATAACACTATTACAAAAAATAAAACGAGACCTTGTCCAAAGGACAAATGGTGTAAACTTGGGCAAGGTTTTGTTTGACTTATTTTTGGTGTGTTCGTGGTCTTTGCTTGCTTGTTAACCTTAAAACAGATGTTTTTGTTTGCCTTTTTCAAAACAAATTCCAAAAAGCATCAATAAGTATGCCTTGACAGTCATCTTGGTATGCATAACATTAAACAAGCACCGACCATTGCGTTGTGTCCTTTCTATCTCTTTACTCAATTATATCATTTATCGAAGCATCTACTGCATATTAATATTTAAAAACGACATTGCAAAAGATTAAAAGGAGCCCTGTTAGGTTTCCCATCGCTAATTCCTGTCTTTTGTTACCAATATTTAGGATAAGATACAAACTTCTTTAATGGGGTTGTTGTTTAAGACTAAATGAGTCTTCATTTCTTATTTCTTACTATCCGTTTCAATGTCAAATCTTAATATTCATCACATCGAAATGCATGTCGTCTGCCAAAGACTCATTTGATATAAGGGATTGAAGCGCTTCAACTTGTGAGAAATGCACATTTCGTTGTGAATTATAGTGAATTACATTGTATCACCTGTGTTTTGGGTTATTAAAAGAGCAATCCGCCGTTAAGTCTTGTGTTGCTAATTGTGAGCTATAAGAACATGCTTAATGAGAATCCATATCAAAAACAGAAGGACCAAATATCGACCAGCCATTTAAGGAGCAAGAGGAAATGTAGGGAATCAAAATATTTCAAATTGAATTAATACAATCCCATGGAATTTAAAAGTCATCAATAGTAAACATTCTATCGAGAGGGTCAGTATAAGGAAAACAATACAATGAACAGCCAACTCACAAAATATAAGTTATAAACTGATCAAACAAATAACAACGGTTTAAATTTGTTATTTTGATATCAAATGTAACAAAACTTCTAGACGAAAGAGGTCCATTGATGGAGCATCGGCCTCTTGTACCGAGGTTCCCAGGTTCGAATCCCCGTTGGAGAGGTGAGAATTGTCTGGAGTAACCCACACATTGGCCCGAGTACTGGTTAAGTATCCAGGAAGCAGTCTTCGAGATTGAATTAAATAAGCTTCAAGCTTCCGTCACAATCGATGAAAAATAAATCAGTTCAAACTTCGTACAACCGAAGACGATTACTTTTACTCGCGCCAAAAATTGATCCTGCTTCTCACAGAAAATATGTATTGTATTAGGAAAGAGTAACCGATGCATCCCCTAATCAAGATATTTTTGCACACCGCAAACCGTTAATGTTAGAATCAAACTTGAACACATTTCAGAGGTTGCCTGGGAAATTTAAACCCTGTTCTGTAAACTGTTTTAATCACCAGACGATTTAAACAACAGTATGAAAAGTAGCGAAATTGTAACGAAAGAAAGAAATTGTCAACAAGAACTTGAATAAATCGAAGGATAAAATTAATGTCAACAATTGTTTGGACAAGAAAGTGACTTGCTCTTGAAAGATATAGGTTCAGATTTATTTTGATATTGAGCAATAAGACAATAATCAACAAGACATACATTTAAAAGAACCAAAACATTGAATAAAAAAAATGAATTTTGAATTATTGTGTTATGAACCATGCCAGAATTATATCAATTTCAAGGATAAAACAAAAAAGAGAAACATCGCTTATTTCCATTCTGGTCTTCTCTATTCATAATGTTTAGAAATGACGTCTTCTGTGAGGACCAGAAAATCCGGCTGTATGCGGTAATAGGGTGAGAAGGAATCTCTGATACTTAACCATCGGGGAATCAGCGGGTCGAAAACAAAACGACAATTTTAGAGCTATAATTAAAACCATAAATCTTCCACCCGCCTTGTTTTATATGGAATTGATAGAGTCGGGGCAAGTCATTAGGCGGAACTGCTGGGAAAATATAATCTCGAGCACGAAATTCTTCGGGAATTCTCTGAGCTGTGTCTTGTTAAAGTCGTGCGTTCTTTATTGCCCTTGTAGTGTGACTATAGATATATTTTGTCATAGACTTTCTAGAATTTAAAGCTGTATACCGCATTGTAGACGGCATTGGCAGTTTGGCACTAGAGTCCTCAATGTTTATCGCAGCGAAAATGTGTATCTTTGAAATGGCTCACTCAATCTACAATCCGATGCTATTTTAAACATACTCAGAGTTAAAAAGTTCTTATAACATTTGTTCTGTTCTGTCCTGTTCTGTTCTGTTAAAAACGACTGGTTAAAGACAAGCGTTCTCAACGACTATAGTTCTAATTAGGCACTTGATTTACCGTGGTAATTAGTAAAGCAGTACGAGGTATACTGGTGGTAAACGGTAATTAGTAAAGCAGTACGAGGTATACTGGTGGTAAACGGTAATTAGTAAAGCAGTACGAGGTATACTGGTGGTAAACGGTAATTAGTAAAGCAGTACGAGGTATACTGGTGGTAAACGGTAATTAGTAAAGCAGTACGAGGTATACTGGTGGTAAACGGTAATTAGTAAAGCAGTACGAGGTATACTGGTGGTAAACGGTAATTAGTAAAGCAGTACGAGGTATACTGGTGGTAAACGGTAATTAGTAAAGCAGTACGAGGTATACTGGTGGTAAACGGTAATTAGCCCACAGCCCTAGAAATCCTTTCTTAACATGTCCTGGTAAAATATACGGGATTTGAAATTAAATTCATTGCCTAGCTATTCTTTTACGAAGCCCCGTGCAATTCGACTATTTCAATTATAAACATTTTTGGTTGATTCATTAATGCAAATATCTTATAGCAATTGATCATAATTGATCTATAATTATCCCCCGGGAGGTCTTGCGATTTCGTATTGAAACAATCGTGAAATAAGGATTAATTTGTGGTTCGTCACGAAACATTTCTTGTGTTGTCTTTTTTGTTTTTCATTTATTTTGCGGGTACATCTTAACCAAAAGCTTGAACCATCGAAACGATCCTGTTTAAAACCCATACGATAACTTGCAATACATGTGTGTGACTGGCAAACTATTTAGTGGGAAGTTGGGTGTTTGATTTTCAAGGGCTGAATAATTGTTTAATTTGGGGTTTTCTAGATAAAAAATGGAAGCGATAATGGCTATTTTACGATTTCATATTTTTTCAGGTATTAGTACCATGGCACAGAATATTAACAACGAATGATCATCATCACAGCCCGCATCTTCATGTCTAATCAAAATAATAGATGCCTCTGGAAGATTAGTGTTCTCGATTAATTTGAAAGATTTAAGCGCATAACATTCTAATAGTGAAATTACAATGAAGGTTATATAGGGATATACCACCTATAAACCGACCGAGTAACTATTAAAAAAGGCATGGTATTCTCTTTCTTCATTCCTTTGATACTTGAAATGCCTTCAAATTCCATTTCAATATATATATATATATTTGTATGTTAGATGCCATATAACAATAGCATACGTATTATATAATAAAAAAAACAGCACATAATGAAAGTGCTTGGAGTTATAAACATGGAACAAGATATGTCGTTTGCGTTAAAGCAGTATAATCTATGTAGAAATTAAAATGATGTTGACCAGAAAATATGTTTTCTCATTCGGCCGCTGCCGTAGGATTGATTGGGCAAAGACAGATTAAATGTAAGACATTTTGAGCCCATAAATTCGGTTTGCTGAAATCTCATTGCATATTTGACTTCCACGAAACCTTTGGGGAGACATTCCTTAACTTTCCAGTGGAATGAAAGTGAGAAAAATTACTGCCATTCTCTCTCGAAACTTACTGAAAATTAAAGGTGTACACATAAAAAATGTCCAATTCAAAATAAGATTATGACTGCATTCCAATCTATATGATATATTGTTATGAATGTCTCTTTCGCCATATTTGCTAATTATTTTGGTGCGCACCTTATACTGAATACCATCAACCTTGTTTTAAGCGTCTACACTTAAACAATGCTTGAAATATTATTCACGTGTATGTTACCTTAAGCCATTACCAAACAATAACGGCATTTAACGTCTTTGTTGCAGACGACTCTGGAAAACATTTTGGGAAGAGTAGAAATTGCTCGTACTGAGCAAGTTCTCCTTTTCCGAAAATGTTTTCTGCCCTAGCAGAAGATCGTTTTTCAATTTTATCACATTTTGAAATGTCATCTGCAAGCTCTTTCAATTTGGGACAGCCCACAAATTGCCGTTTGGTAAAGGGTTAATACAGGACGTCAGTCATCCAGAAAGCTCCGACTTGAGCTTTTCCGAATGACTGGCGTCCGTATTCGATATCATTTGTCCTAGAGACCACGCTTTAGTATTTCAAAACAAAAGTAGTTTTAAGGATTAACTATTCTGCTTCCTCTACCCGGCTCGATCAGCCCAATATGACAATCGAACTTGACATCTACCTCCTCCGATTATGGACTCGGGTATCGTAATATAACAGAAATACAGTTGACGTCTTTGTATGACCAAAAACGCGTATACATACATTTAAACAAAAGAATAAAATATTCTGATAATGCCTTAACCATTAACATATAAATATTATCTCATTTTTCACATAAATAACTTTTTTCTACACTCATGAAGGCTGAAAACATTTTTTTCTTCTTCAGAAAATGTTTTTTGATAAAGAATTAGTTGGGCAGCGAGATAAATAAGTAACTATGCAACATTCTCCTTGTCAGAATGCTTTCTATGTATCATTGAGGGGGAAATGGGGGGGGGGGGGGTGTTGGGTTGAATTTTATTCATTGGTTTTTCGGTCTAACGGGTAAAGTAAAAGTTGATAGTTTTATACTTTTGTATGGTGTATTGTATGTAGATGGATGGCTCCTCCCGACCATCACATACTAATTTACGGGGGAATAAAAGGATTAAAGATTTATTTTAAATCTAACTTGCGAAAAAAGCACTTATACAGATATAATCCATGAGGCAAAACAACCGTATGACTTGGCACATATCACAGGATCCCAGTTGGGACGTAGATAATTCGATTCTATCTATTTAATTCATACATTTACAATATCAGTCCATTTGCCAATATTGGCGAAACTTTTTCTGATCCACCACTCTCATTCTGTCGTACATTTATTTCCCAAGGCGGACCGGAATCGGGTTTCCGAATCAGATTTTTCCCAAAATATGAAAACTTAATGGCTTTTATTATCGAGCTTGAGCTTATGGTATAGACAATCTACTTCTCTGGGATGACGAAAAAGATTTTATATTACTTTATTTCATTCGGTAGACTTGAAAACGCTCTTTAATGTTGCTCGAGGCGTGATTTGAAAGAAATAACATTTTGGCGCAAACGCCTTTCATACCACGCTGTTGGTAGACTATTCTATATGTACATAGATACATACTTTAACATATATTATTTAGATCTTCTACGTCTTACCCTCACTCTACGTTTGAAATTCGTGGCTATTCTTACTTAAAAGCAAAAGCAGACGACATAATGCAGTATGAACTATATACATTCTATG
This sequence comes from Cerastoderma edule, assembly GCA_947846245.1. Lineage (NCBI taxonomy): Eukaryota > Metazoa > Mollusca > Bivalvia > Cardiida > Cardiidae > Cerastoderma > Cerastoderma edule. The sequence continues at coordinate 6,191,237 of OX401419.1, read as the reverse complement.
TAATTTGGGCAAACCATTGTGACAAATGAATGAATGTCTTATCTATAGAAATTTATCGGGGTTTTTTTTCAGAGCAGTTTCTGAAGACATCTGCAGCATAAGATTCAAAGCAATGTTTCAGGGGAAAAGAGGGTTGTGTTTATTAAATATTAACTATCATTGGGCCAACTTGCTTCAATCAACGACGCTCCAAACCTTGTCTGATCTATTTATCTATCTATTTAAGAAGACGTAAAGGTCAATAATATGATTCTTTGAACGATTGTTATGCTCCCATAGCAAACAAAACTAGAATGAAAGCTATGTTACGACCTGTTTTGCAATAAACCCCGTTTCGCAATAAATTTATTGCGAAACGGGTTTTATTTCAAAACAGGTTGTAACAAAGCTAACCTGTAGAAAGGGGAACAGTGGAGTTTCGAATTATTATATGTGCTTGGTAAGAGCTAACCAGAGGCAGTGTCCGCTTTAGGAAAGGTCTTTATACCACGTGGTAAGTGCGTGATGTATTAGTTGATTACAAAAGACGTGCTCTCGTCTCGTAAACTATCGCGAGATGTCTAAAACCGCCTCCTAATAAGAGAGTACTAAAACCCCGGAACGCATCGTCATTTCCGCTTCCGGAGAGAGAGATTTTCGTTCGTTCCATTCTCGAAAATTAAATTGGATACAAGGTTATAAAACAAAAAAGTGAGAAACACACGATCACAGAGAATGCGTTTTATGTTGAGTTCATGTTTTTAACACTGCATTCGGGCGTTTTATAGAGCCTTTACAAATGTGTATTACTGTTGGAAAGGGGAGACAACCAGTCTTGAGTAGCAGGTTTACATTGTTATTCGTCTCTAGATGAGCTCTTATGAACTATTCGTTATGATCAGATATCATGTTTTCAAACATGCCAGTATAACGTATACGAACACTCTTCAATTTTTCCACATAGCATGTTTTTCCAACAGGCTGAAAATGAATACAAAATAAAACGTTATACCAACAAAACAATCATGTCAATTGATTTTATTTTGCTATAAACAAAATAACACAAGAACATGATCTGATACCGATGCGTGACCAATACATGTTCATGTATAATTCATTAAATCAATCACGACGATTTAAATGTCCGTATTCGTGTACTACCCCTTAGCACATAGCTTTGTCTTTTGAAAATGAAACTTAGATTATAATTGTTTCTGTTATCCAGTTTATCTGATATCACTGTATATAGAAGCATAACTACTGAGAAACCCAGCTAGTTGCAGGTTTAAGACCTCGATGACCACAACTAAAGGCAGTACATGTAATAAACCCACGCTGTAGCAATCTGAATAGTGGGGGCTGTATTTAGACTTAAAACCCGTCTAGGGTCAAAATGAAAGTTCTTGTTTTGGATAAGTAGTAAGAAACATATACATTCCGTTCAGTTTAACCTCATTAAACTAAACTAAAGCCAAGTCGAAGTTGCAATGAGGGGGTAACATTGATACATTATATGTCGCCCCTTCCTAGAAACACACGCATTTGGCCTTATGCAGATCCCATTGTTAGCACCATATTGTAAGGTTGGGTTGATGTATTAACCCTTTACCAAACGCCAAATTCTCGACGTCCAAAATTGAAAGAGTTTGCAGACAACATTTGTAAATGTTATGAACCTGAAATATAATCATCTTATAAGGCAGAAAACATTGTGAAAAAATGAGTATTGCTCGTTAAGGCAATTTCTCCTTTTCCCACAAAATTTTCCAGAGTCGTCTGCTACAAACTGATCAAATGTCGTTACTGTTTGGTAATGGGTTAAGACGAGTTTATCGTGAACGCGCCACGAAATACAGATGAGTTGCTAGTCTGCTCTCTAAATAATAAATGTCGAACTTATTTCTAAATTAGAGACCTTTCTGCAATGCCAATGAAGAGTTTATGGGGGTCTAGGTACAAGATAAACCCATTGAAAAGCAACAACGTGGATCTTTCATTAACTCTAGTCACTCTCGTTCATTTATGTGAATGTCATAGGTACGAATGAAGAATATGTATTTATACATTTTTCAACTACTTATCTATAATGATGATGAATTTGCACATCAAGTCTTCAATCAAAAACGTGGTATAATAGGTACAAGTTTTTTCAATAAAGTTCGTCAAAACTGCTTACTTATTTGTTAGTATGTAAATACATTTAATTCTTAAAGCATCATTTCTCATACTGATTATAACATCAATCATCTTTTTAAATGGCTCACTTTATAAACATATTACTCTAAGAAAGTAGTTTCCTGTGTGGAAGGAAAATGAGATAATGTGACATGGTAGATTGTAAACAGGTAGAATAAGTATCTGTTTGAATGGTGGTTTCCTATAACCAATTGTCTCTAGTACTATCTTAAGAGTATATGGGCCGCGTCACGCAAAAAGGGGCACTCGGACATATAAAAAAAGCGCTGACTCAGCTCTTTGTTAGCGCTATTATTCCAGCATCTAGTCACGAAAGTTATCATTTGTATTTATTTAAAGGTATAATTGGATGTCCTCTAAGATGGCAAACAGTGTAGCCCCAGACCAGCCGCCACGTCAGTGGCGGCTGGTCTGGGGCTACACTGTTTGCTATGTCCGAGTTCATAAGATAAATAATGACGAAAGAATTGATTGTGACAAGCAAACAGTGTTGTTAAAAAAGACGAATCAATGTGGGAACAGGATAAACGGCTCTTTTAGAGTTATCTGTTTTCGTCAAATTCTTTTTTTTTTAAAGATCTCCGCTACAATGGTGTCAGAGTGTTTGTGTATGTACAATAATAAGACAAGGCCCCAGTTTTATCCCAATCGACCTACGCGTAGTTATACACAACTCCCCGGATTTCCCAGAACTCTCCTTAATTAATTACAGTTTACAAAGACCTAATCCGAGTGACGATCGCTGGGTGGGTAATTTCGTGGTCCGCCAGATTTATTGTACATCTATAAAAAAGGGGACGCGTTCTATTAAGACTGATGTTTAATTAACTGACCAGACACGGCCTAGAGTGGATTAAAAACAACTCTAGTGACAGATCTTCCCGGACCAGACAACGATCGTTACTCAATCATCGCTGTCAGCCATTTTGTTATAGATCGGTCACGTGACACCGTAACTCTCGGATTGGATTGGTCAGTCATATTGATTGATGGAACACGATTAATAAACAAGCAATGTGGCTAAGCTATTCGAAAGGTCTGTTTTAATAGCTTCCTTTTAAGTTGACCAACGATTCAACATATACAAATGATTGAATCAAGTAAATTATCAAGTCTGCAATTATATGCATGAAAACGAGTTTGAATGCTTTGTTTATACGCAAGATATAAATGTCATCAGAGTTCGTATCATTAGACAAAGTATGAAAAACATTTAGCATGTAAGCCATGACAACATATTCATCGCAAATTGCATAGGAAACTATTGAACAAATAGCAACATTACACAATTACTGTGACAGAACCGTTGAAATTACATGTCACATAAGTAGAAATCAGTTATCAAGTACACATGTCGTAAGGATTTCAATCAGGGTCTGCTATAACTTTGAGGTTTATTTGGGCCGCGTCACGCGAAAAGGGGCACTCGGACATAAATAAAAACCGCTGACTTAGCTCTTTCTTAGCGCTATTATTCCAGCATCTAGTCACGACAGTTATCATTTGTATTTATTTAAAGGAAGAACTTGATGTCCTCTAAGATGGCAAACAGTGTAACCCCAGACCAGCCGCCACGTCACTGACGTGGCGGCTGGTCTGTGGCTACACTGTTTGCTATGTCCGAGTGGCCCTTTTCCCGTGACGCGGCCCATTTATATTATCTGTGTTAGAAACTCGATCAACCAATGCGACAATACGTCGAAAAAGGTTATTTAAAGCTGCTTGTTCACATAAGTTAAAATTTGAAAGCCACAACAAAATGTCGTTGGAACAAAACATAGTTTGTACTTGATTTGCTATACAATTAACATAACTATTGGAACTATAATTGAAGATTCAGGAAACGTCAATTTATCTCAATACAAACTGTATATGTGTGGTAAATATCAAAAGCAATGTCATTTTGGATCAATATACATGTTAATTCACTGTACTATAAAATTTGGCTATTGTTTTGGTTTTTACTATCAAGTGGCATTTCTTCAGTGTGAATCATAAAACAGTTAAGCCGCTGGACAGCTTTAAATCAATTTATCTTTAAATTCCAAATTTATTCACGTCTGTGAATAAGTGCCTTTAAAAGGGACAACTGGTAGCGTGATGGACGGACTAACCAGACACACGGTGGTAACTACATGCTATACAGACGTTTTTAGAGGGAACATCGAAAGCATTCCGTGTTATATTACATCATCGAACAAATTTATGCCTAGCAGGCAGGACTTCATCATTATCGGGTCCGAACAACGTTGAGAAATAATTATCATGTCTGTAACTGGATCTCGCTTCCTGTCAAAATTAGTCGATAGTGCGCATGCCTGAATGATGGACCGGGGAGGGAATAAACCACTTTAGGCCGATATCGCTATCGTCGAACTTTTAATGGTGTTCCCTGAGGAGTATTTGGCTTTTATCGCATATACTATGATATAACAATAGATCCTACCAGATTCCTTTATTACATAACATTGTTATGTTATACAGCAATTTCTTTTTCGAGAAATCCCGTTATTTAGTCCATTCCCCTTAATAACACTTACATTCAATATAAAATCTGCTTTGATGGCGATGATGAAAAAAAGTCGAGAAAGAGCTACATATTATGAAATATGAAAATCAAATGCATGCTATCCCTTGGTGCATTGAACACTGAGATAGAAGGTCCCAGCAATCTCTTCTCTGAGACGAACTTACTTAGTTTTAGTGTCTGTACAGTCATTTTTTCAACTTAGTTAAATGTTGTCAAAACAAAGCCTAGGACAGAGGTTGGGATTTGCGTTCTTTTTGCAGCTTGTTCTCATAGTTATGAAAATGTCTTCCTTTTACAGTTAGCAAAGCCTTTCAATGCCAAAACGAGACAGTGTATGCGTAAAAATGACATAACCGCTTGCGACTTATTCGTCGACGGGAAATAAACAGTCTTGCAGGCGCACTTTTTAGGGACACAGTTTGTCATTAACGAAGTCTAATCACACGAACCCTGGGTTTCGATTTTAAGCGAAACTGCAATTCACTTATCTATCTTTTTCTACATTTGTCTACGCTAGTGGTAATGATATAATTCGTTATAGTGGGAAAAGTAAGGCACACTTAGGGAGTTCAGCATAGCCATGTGTATATGAAATGTTGTAGCATGTCGATTTTCCTCTAAATGTTAATCAAAGCAGACGACATATGAACGCAAAATTTGAATCGGTTTGCCTCTTTTGGGATAGCCACTATTGCTAACAAGTTCAATTTATGATCCCATGCGAGTTATTTCTTTAACATTACAGATACAAAACCTTTTAAACAAGACATGTAAAAATATGTGTGTTTTGCAAAAGGTTAAAACAAATCCTATGCGGGTGCAGCTAAACGGTTTTTTAGAGAAGTCCTTCGTGTATCCAATTACAAACACCTAAGATTAAGCATGCAGTTTAGTCGTTTGTCAATTAGCGCTGATTAACAAGTCAACACTAAACGTGTTATCTCCTTAAACAAACCACAAAATACCCATATATTACACACTGCAACACGCAAAAAAGGGACGTCTGTATGACAGTGTCCCATAACCTCTCAAATGATCAGGGTTCGAGTCTTGCCAGTGCCGATCATCCTTTGGGTCGGCAGCTTTTCATTGACTGTTGTTACACTTAAAGTAATCATAATGAATACATAAGACCGATGTATTCAAATACATCGCACAGTATCGTGTATGATTTGCAAAATTTGATTTTGGACATAAAACAATTCAAAATATTCGTGTTTTTGGATTGGTCGTGAAATCTCAGATTGCACGTCGTTCATTTTAGTTATTGGCATACACGTACCATTGATTAAAAAAGCTAAGTAACTCCGTTTAAACTCTATGTTTAGTACAATTCCCCTTATCGTATTCATTCATGTTAACAACGTTTTCTTATCATGTATTGTGAACTGGAAGTAAATCTATAGATACGATCATCATCTTGTCGTTTTGGAACTCTCTGCAAAAAGAGTTGACAGAATTCCTAAGAGACCACAGCAAGGCTCCCGCATACCGCTTTCATTTCGAAGGTTCAGTGCAAGACTATAGTAAGTGATTCATGTTTATGAAGCACTTGCTATGGTCTTGCATTGAACCCTCGATTTGCCTCACAACGATGTCATGAATAAAACATAGGAAAATGGACCGAAACATCTTTAAGGTCGGCTTTCCAGAATTAATTTTACTTTAGCCAACCTTTTTCTCCCCGAAAATCATGATTTATATACACTGTAGTAGAGACCTATGAGTAATTCCCTGGCGAACAGACCTATGCCTGGTTTTAGCATTTTAGTTTCGTGAATACTAATCTATACGTAAATACATGTCAAATCCTAAGAAAAAAATGTAACAATAAGGACGAATCGTCATTTGGGGTCTTCTATTGTCACACTGTTGTCTATTGAAAATATGAAGGAAATTCTGTGTTATGTGTCCTCATAACTAGAGGGTGTCGATTGTTTCGTCTGTCTAGGGAATATTTTTTGTCAAAAAACGTTCAAAATGTGTGCATGTATACCAGCATATCTTTGTCATTTCCAACGACAACAAATATATCTAGTTAAGAAAGAAAATACTTTATTGAGACATAAAGCACACAAGCTCATAGTCAATACTTATAAAGTATATTGAGAGCTAATCCCATTATCTATGCAAGGCCATATACGGAAAACATGTTAAAGCATTGCCATGTTCACTGAAACATCGGACATCGGTTAATAATTTGCTAAATGATAAATGCATGTTTGTCGAAATAAACGAGAAACTGTCATCGTGCACTTTAAATATTCGATGAGGATAAGTTATTAGCCATATGGCCAGGGGAAATAGCATGTGGTAAACCGACGTATTTCATAATAGGAATAGGGATCGATGGTTCCCTTTCCGCATGTTAACGGGATAAATGGTCACGTCATACCTCATACTGTCTTCATTTTACCGTGATGCCCTTGAGGCCATTTCCCAACTTTTCATTGTATCAAAAAGACACTCCGTTACATTTCTTTACCTTCTTTGGGTAGGAAACTTTAGAATTCGTGTATATGTTCAAGCTGAAGTTGAAGCGTGTATTCCTTCACATCGCTATATCAATTCATGCTTGCTTGCGTACATAGAATCACCCTGCATGTCCTTTTGTATGTTACCACCACCGCGCTACAATGGAAGACAATCCGTTACAGTAATGAACGATTACAGATTCGATGGCCACTCCAATCGCCTTATCTAGTCTCTGTCAAGGTAGGCTTTTGGTAAGCTGCACTACCTAATGTTACTATTCCCGTACCAAGACATAATTACTTGTGACTGTAAGCCACTGGTCATATACCGTCAATGATTGAATGGCAGATAATAAGAGATGGCATTAATGTGTTAGATTTAACACGGAGGAAAGGTCCGCCATTTAGCACGGGGTCGTTCGATCTTGCAAGACACATTCTGGAAATGTCAACACTATCCAGGGAAACACATCTGCATCTCGATCTATAAAGGGTGGTCGTCTATATCGAATAAGGACTTAGGTAGATCATGTGGAATAATTCTGCTGTTTTTCGGATGTGAATCGCTTGCTGGTATTGCGAAAGCATTTTACATGAACTGTTTTAATTTCAACACCGAACAGATATAACGTGAAATCATGTATTAGCAAAGACCGTATTTGTTGAAACTTGCAGCACTGGCTGAATTCCCCAGGTTATACATCCGCACGTACTGGCGATGAGGATACCTGAGGTGACAGGCCCACATAGTCATGAAAACATTTACTCCACTTCAGGTTAACTCATATTCCGGCCATGGTATATATCTTTTTTAAGTAGTCTTTGGGTAGGATGTTTCTAAGTACCACTTTGAACTTTAAACACCTGGCTAGTGGTAGCCTTGTGTATTGACAATGTAGTAGTGCAAACACTCTAGAAATAGTAGCGGCATATGGGTTATTGATACTGCAGGTTAATTCGTCTTCGGGGCTAACTTTTCAATCAGGATATGAAGTTCGTGTATTTTTCTATTCTCCTACGTAACACGTTTGTTGGGATAAATTATCGCTCATTGCATAAAGCAATGATCCGTTATGAGGTCGCTCCAGAGAAACCTTCTTCTTATGATGTTGGTGCTCGTTAGAGTCCTCTGCATGAGACTAGCAACAATATACGCTTTGTTAAATGAATTCCGAACCATTGGGTATAAAGCATGAGTATTGCCGATTATATCTGAATCTCTTTTGAAACACCAGACATGTTGAGGGACCTAGGGACGCCTGATTTAGGGTAGTGTTTCAGAGAAATATTGAGGAGGGGAGAAGAGTAACGTGAGCAGAATTCAATGATCTAGTGCATTATCTTGAGTGATTCGTTGGTAAATTGGCTTTGACGCAAAACGCTGCATTTAATTCACCCTACAACGCCTTGTACAAACTCCCCACACAAACAAAGGCAATAGCATTGTTTAACTGCTTCCGTCATAATACCTCAATTTGAGGGAAATGCTGTAGAAGAACATAACGACCTGAATTAAAAATGTTTCTGATGAACAATTCATCCTTTTTTACGATAGTGTTGGTGTTGTTTTAATGTTGTTGTTATTTTTTGTTGTTTTTGTCGTTATTTTCTTGGCAAATAAAGTGTACTCAGTATAATAGAAATGTAGATTTCATTGTTCAACCAGTTATGTGTAGGCAATTGGGTTCATTCTTTTTAAGTCCTTTTTTTTGCCTTATTGTACAAGAAATGTGTCTTTGATATCATTAACATTTCTTAAAGAGGTTGATGCTGCTGTTTCCTAGTTTATTTATTTGAAATATTGAGAAGGGCTTTGAACGTGATGATCAGTGTAATGCTTCAAAATATGGTGCAAATTCTTGCTATTTAAAATGCTGTTTAAGCTGTGTTGTAACACTCTTAGAGTGCATTACTCGTAAGAACACATTGGTGAACAAGAGAATTTTGTAATTAAAAAGGTGTCGATCGAGAAAAGTGTTCGTGACGACCAATTACTCGTTGTGTCGATGAATTAACTTGATAAGTTATTGGCTTATTGCGATAATTTAACTTTACCAAACGTTGTTATAGGCAGTTTGGACTTTTGTAAGTTCATGTATGCCAGACGTATAGAAATATGGGTGTAAACGAATAGGTCAGGAACTCATATCCCATATTTCATATTCGGTACATTATGAACTCGCTTGAAAGGCCGAAGGCGACTTCTACATGTAGTTTTATTACACTATACGATCGGTGTTGCAAGTCTACATTAAGTCAGAATCTGATAACGAAAATAGGTTCCTATGCACTGTTGCTTCAGTCATGATGTTGTCTTGTTAAATGAACATTCAAACCTTGAAAATTCCTCTGATCTAAACTATATTATGGTCATTCTTTTCCCTTTTACCCTGAAATAACTTTCCATTTCTAACCTTTCATCTCTCATTCACTCTCAACATCCCTATGTCTCCTTATAAATTTTCTTAGTTACATTCCCTATTTTCCTTCTCAGCCTTTATTTCTGCCCTGCTTTTATCCTCTACCTTTCATCCCTTCTTTCTTACTTCATACACTCCCATATTCTAATACGCAACCTGTTAGAGATTACCTCAACGTGTTTTGGTAGGCATACATCTGTGAGAAATCGAGGCTTATCAGAAACTCCGAACTGATACATTTGCACGTGAACTTGATCTATTTATATATTCATACACATACTAGAGAAAAACCCTTTCCATCAACATAGATTTACATGTTTATATGATGCGCAACATACCAGTAGGCACCTGGCTGTTGTGAGCTTTGTACTATTTATTTACTGTATCATTGTGAATGCCAGCCAAATGATCATAAAGCAAAGCCTGGTGTGTGACGACAGATTCGGTTACCCATTTCTCCATAATAGTATACTTTACCATTTCCTGCAAAAGTTATTCGAAAACAACATGACAAAAGGTATAATTTGTTCTAGATGAGCAGTTGACCTTTTCGTCACAATGATGTTTACCCAGTTCGTGTTAGCTGTATCGGTTCCTATTGCTTTATTTTAAATCGAGATACAGCCGTTAACTTCATAATTAATGTTTTCTGTAAAAACTAACTCAGAATAGAAAGAATGTTACAAATAGAATTTTATCTGGAGTAAGCATTGGGAATCGTTTAAAATGAGAAGGTCGGTTGTATCGAAGCCTCATTTGTCGTTTTTCAGGTTTTTTCATTAAGATCCTTGTGTGTAGGTACTACCGGCGATCGTTGCAATGGTACACTTCTAAGGTTAACTCACGCTTCTCAGATCAGTACGAGAGATAAAGAAGCCAAGAGAAGGAAAATGTCGATACGGTTATCGTTTGTGCATACACAATGAGAGAAGTGTTAGTTATTTAAAGTACTACAAACATACTTATGGATGTTTCATAACTCGAAATAACTCGGGCATTGTCAGTCGCCTACTGATGTTCGTGTTCATAATCATACATATTACACACACACCCTAATGGTCATAAATATCGAAATATCCAGGCCTATTTCAGACATATTGATACCTCACTGTGAGACGACATATTGGCCAAAATACCTTAATTGTCCTTAGTCTTTTAGTTTTATTATTCATTTGTTCATTGTTGAGGATCTTATGGAAGATTGTCAGTCTTAATTGTCAAATAGGTTTCCTCGTTAAATAAAGTCTTTATTTTATTATTATTATTATTATTATTATTATTATTATTTTTATTATTATTTTTATTATTATAATTATTATTATTATTATTTTTTTTTTTATTATTATTATTATTATTATTATTATTATTATTATTATTATTATTATTATTATTATTATTATTATTATTATTATTGTTATTATTATTATTATTATCATTATTATTATTATTATCATTATTTGGTGTACACGGAAAAATCGGATCCACCGGCATGTTTAAGACAATCTGTTCAAGAATGGAATAGCTGTGGTGGGAAATGCATTACATGTATAAAGACCCCTACCATTACCTCATATGATAATATGTTATTGCTTCCAAATCAAAAGCGATAATAGTCGACAAAGAAAAACATGAATAGAAAACGGTTGGTAAGAGGACATTGTGACAAAAGGATGAATTGTTCATTAGACAATTCATCGTTTTATCAGGGTGTTTCCTTATACATCTTTGACAAACGTACCAAAACCATACGTTATAGGATTGACGCAATACTGTAGTAACTTTTGAAAAACAGCAGTTACTCTGTTGGCAATCACATCGCACGTAAAAACGCACGTTAATGCCTAGACGTAAATGTAAATCACACTGAGATCTATGGGTACAAATATGCATACCATGTACTTTAATATGCATGTTTTTGGAATGCCATCATTCGTAAACAGGATGTTTCTATACATACTCGGTTGGATATCTTTTACAGCATTCAATCATCATTCGTAAAAATGATGCAAGCAGATGTTCATATGAGGGTTTGACATGTTGTGGGCAATGTTTTACTTGAATGTCAGATGTCTACAGGAAGTGTGTCGTTGAGTAACGTGGGTTCGATCTCCGTGTGAAGCTTCCATCGATCGGATTGAATATATGTATCCCGAAATTTTGCGAAACTTATGCGGAGAAGGATGGCGAAAGATGAGACCTCAATTCAATTCATTCATGGATAAACTAATATCACCCCGTTCTACCAAAGTCCATGCTTTAACTTCCCTACGTTCCACTCTCACTCATTCATTTATTCGACCCTATCCAAATCTTGACTTACCTCGCCTCCACTTACACGTGTTAAACGTATCTATGTCAAATTAAAACCTTACCCATTTCTTATGCCAATTTAGAATTGGTTCAATTTGATAGCATAGCAAATGCTAGAAATCAAACACAAAACATATGACAATGATGTTTCCAGTGAGACAATTGGTGCTGATGAGGTATAATCAAACCCTTTTCTCTTTAGATTGATTTATAAAGACTTTTGAGCTATATGCTTCAAAGTGAGATATTGCGTTGTATGAAGACAATTATGACAAAAGTACGAAATGCTCTTTAGGAGCAATTCCTCCTTTTTCACAGTAACTTATTAAGATGTCTGAAGACTTGATGATCAAATTCATCAATTCGAGGTATGGTGGAGTAAGTGGTTAACGAAAGCTTATCAGTGAATATAACGACCCTTTATAATGGAGCCCCATAAACATGCTTACACACTTGAATGTTTATTAACCCTTAGAATGCTGGGTAATTTTCTAATATTATTGAATTGATTTTTGTGTCGTCTGCTTTCCCAAACCTGAACTAATTTTTATGAGGAAAGATACCCAGAGAAGCAAACAAATTAGATCACAGGCTAGTCGCCAATTTACTTGGCGGCTGGCCTTGATCTAACATGTTTTCATAAGCGTCAAGTCTGGTCCAGGACTATAAGGGTTAAAGAATTGGCGCATATATTATTTTACTCTCTCCCTGACGTCTAGCTCAACAAGAATAAACAATAGCTCTGTGCGTTATATATACATGTACTAATTAGTAATTAGGCTATTCTAACCCTTGACTTCAACTTTGAACGGCATGTTTAGACCGACTATCTGCTGTATGTATACTTTTGCTATAGACGTAAACCTGAATATTGTGTTACTTTCCAACATTACCGAGATAAAAGAAGGTTAAAAGGCGTCGATGCTAGTATGACAAGTTAAGATACAAATATCTTATCTGCATGTAATAACAACATAGGGGAGAAATCCGTACTAATGGACTTTAAACTGGATAGAAGATTGGATTTGGAAGCTTAATAGTTAAGGACAGTAATGATGAACACAAGAAAGCACAATAACACATCACTAACAAGCTGATATACATTGATACTGGTATTAATTTTCTGCAATGGACAGCATTGGAACGTGTAGAAGACATTGTTACAATACCTTCCTAAGAAAATGACAGAAGGTACTTTCCAAGTAGTCACTAATGAAAGACAAAGAATATGTTGTCATTCGAAAAATGAATGTATGCTGTTATTAAGCAGTAGTCATCAACTCAGGTAAAAAGATTGTTTGGTATGGATGAAATGCTCATTTTAATAAAAGCATTGTCTCCAGTTATCCTAAACAACAGAATTGTGAGTACCATAAAAACTTTGTCTTTTTCTCAAATTGGAATATGTAACCAGTCTAAATTGAAAGCAATAGAAGGCAACAAAGGATAGCAAGGCCAAATGATACGTGTTCTTTAGTTCATTTTGTAGAAACCGTTGTGTTAAAAAGATGAACTGTTCCATAAGAGAAACTCATCATTTTCGTCACAATGGTTTCCCACTCCTTTCCTAGCGGTTTTCGGCCACGCAAGGAATCGTGGAGTATGGGAACTATTGGTTTACAATGGCTGAAGTACGATGAATATGTATTCAGTAATGTACGATGCGAATGTGTACTTAAGCACTTCCATTAAACGAGTAACTTTTGTTATGCTAAATGTCTAAAATTATGAATAATTAATTCTAATGTATTACCTTATCAATCGTCTATAAAATCCACAACCGTCTTCGAACCAAATATTTCAAAAGATACTAATTTCTTCGATTAAATCCAAGTTCATTTTCAAAACACACTGAGACAGTAACAAACAAACAACACGAATTTCAAAATGTCGCTACAATTTGATGCACTATAAATAACCTCCATCCAACCACTGTAAATCGTTCATACGTTTCACATCCCTTGAAACGAGCTTTAACCCTTATCATAAACGCGCTTTCCCGCGGCTTTCATTGGCAGACGAACTAACTAATATTTTACACTGCGAAAATATTTCCCTTTAAACACTACGACTTTATTGCCCTTTACAATGATATCAACGAAGAGAAAAAGATATTCGCAATTCGTTCGGTTATTCCGTTACTCACAACACACGTACATGTACATGATCGTCTGCTGCAGAAGTTGTGTGTAAACAGTAAGCAGCCATGATCGTTTAACCGTAAATGTATTCCTCCGCCCGACCGCTGCATCACACTCATGAACGAACAGAGTATGACCTGACACTCTCCATTTGCATAGTTGAACGAAAAAAAGCGGTTACTGAAGCAGATCGGCGGAAGTGAAACATGAAGAATAGAGCGTAATGTTAACCGCTTAACCTTTATAGTGCTGGAACCGACTTCATGCTTATGCAAACAGGTTAGATCCAGGCCAGCCGTCAATTAAATTGACGGTTGGCCTGTGATCTAACCTGTTTGCTTCTCTGAGCATCTTTCCTCGTCAAGATTAAGCAGATATTTTATGTTTTCGAAAGCAGACAACACAAAAATATATTTTTTTGAAAATTTAGCAGCATTTTAAGGGTGAACCGCTTAATACCCTTTATGTTATACTACTAACCCAGAATGCTTGATAATTATGTATAGCCCTAGCTGAGTGTGGGATATAAATATTGCTCTATATATTTGAATATAGGAAAGGGATTCTGTTGAGATGGTGAGACCTTGTCGTAAAGTGATGAATTTCATATGATAATGTGAACCGCTTATTAACTTTTATGTTTTACTACATTTGTATATAACATTATTACACTGAATAGATTTAAGTTTAGTCCCGAGAAAAAGTTCGCCACAAAAATGTGTTTCTTAAAAGTTAACCCACTGCTGTTTATACGGAAAACGTTGTGTTAAGAATTAGATTTTTTATGATGAGTATCTTCCTTGGTAATGGGGTACATGATAGTGTATAGTGTAGGAGGTTATATATGGAATTTATAGACTTGTTAGCCGAGATATACCACCAAAACAGAAGACAAGCAGATAAATGAAGATTCACAAATGCACACCATTTGGATATTAAAGAGACTGGTTGTCCTAAAGCCCATGCTTCCGTTATCGCTTAGCGCCTTCCTGGGCTATTTAAAACATTGAAAACATAAAGGTTAGAATGTGTATAAATACGAACAACGTTATCTTGAAACCTAACACTTTCGAAACGTACAGTTTCTTTAGGTCGGTGGTTGCGGTAATCAAGCATGTATATACACACTCCTTTACTCGCTAAACCACATTGAATTTCTCTAACATAGCACAAGGCGAGAGGGATAATACAATAGCATGTAACTCTGATGATGCGTTACAAAGGTAAATGGCCGTTTCTAAGTTGTGAGAACTTGTGACCAGACCTTTTCGCAACAGTTTATAATATGACTTTTTACCAATACTGTGTACTGTGTATTATATGCTTTTTTGGTAATAAAATATGTTTAAACTGAATTATTCACTGACTAGATCATGCATACAACGCTGTCTCTAATTACAATTAACGAGCAAATATATAACACTTGTTAAATAAGTCGGACTTGTCTTCGAAGAGTCTGGGGTACCGTTTTTCTAAATAACTTAGGAAAATATTTGCATGAGTCAAAACTGATAAACCTGAGTAGTACCTTAAATGAAAGTACAATATTACAATGTGACACGTCCAAAGATGTGTTACTTTGCAATATTGCCCAGCCCAATATTGAAATAAGAGGAAACGTTGTTTTGAACATACGCAACTTTTAAGAATTAACTATCTAGGAAAAACGTTCCCCAGGGATCGAGACCCAAAGATGGCTAATAAACAATGATAATAAGTTCATGCAGACAAGTACCTCTGGCCCATAATACAATTTACATGTTAAAATATACAAATTTGTAAGAGTTTTCTATAATGCAAAGAATATACATCTTCGTGTTACATACTTTCTTATTTGTAGATTTTAAACCATTGTTCATGGATTCTTAACCAGTTTGCGCATTTAAGATTGTTTCATTATCATACAAGGGAATATACTTGTCACAAATCAATAAGGGAATAGTGTAATGATTTACATGTGTATCTATCTCTGACCACTGACCGTTTGTGTCCATGTGGGAAAGCAGTCAGTGTCTAGGAAATAAAAGTGTTTACTTACAGTGAGGAAATGCCGAGAGACACTAAGTCCTGGGTCATGACTAAAATTTGTTGAAACGGCATAAAACCTACATCCAACAAATCACACAAATATTATTGTTAAATCAGTTTAACTCATGAACTATGTGTTTGAACTCAGTTTGCTTGAAGCCTTTCGAACTTTCTTTTCAATTTAACGCTCATTAACTAGCGCCTGTTTAATAATAAGACACGAAGGTCGAGAAGTATTACTTTTTATTTTACATCAATTACTAAACCAGTACTCGAGTCGATTCGTGTGTTAGTCTTGACGATTCTCACCTCGCCAAACGGGGATTCGAACCCGAGACCCTCGGTACACAAGGATTCGCAAAGCCTCTCTTCTCATGGGTTCATATTCCGTTAGAGGCATATTTTTATTTTCATAAGAGCAAGTATCCCGCTTGTCTAAAGAAATGTATATGGTTCTAACCGAAAACTTTTATTTACAGATATAAATGTAAAACAAAATCGAATAGATCGGTCAAACCAACGAAGAAACTACATACAATTTATCTTTATTTAATGTTTTCTGCCCTATTAGGAGATCAATTTTCAATGACATCACATTTTAAAATGTCGTCTACAAACTCTTTCAATTTGGAACAGGTTAAAAGTTGATGTTTGGTTAAGGGTTTAATGAACGTATTTATCCAAAAGCACAACGTTTAATTTCCAACAAAACATATCATAACCGGCATACATCATGCGGACATCGTATCTTGTCAGTAAATGGCATCTACTGTGGCTATTTCTGTCCGGAAAACTTTTTTTTAGAAAAAAAAAAAATTCGATCAGATTGGAGGAATTTTCATCCGGCTAAAGCCCTGGGTCCACCAAAACTATCCTTATTGTTTCACCAATATAGGATAATTAAAAACCATGGTGAATTAATTCATTTATTTTGAATGATAATCAAAGATTAGATAGAAACTCACCATTAATACATCAATTCTGTTTCGAGAATAAAACAGTAATATTAGTGAAATGAAACAACAAACAAAATACCTGTAAAACACACCATTCCATTTAACAGCTATGCAACGATTATCACTTCCTGTTACGAATGTCCTCGATAAGTAGTCATTAATTCCCAGAAATAACGTATCTCATACAATTGTCAAGTATATAATACGTTATAGATGCAGTCATCGGCAGAAAAGTTTATCAACGCGTTTCGCCTCTGTTACCATATCAACGAGAAACAGTGTCGCACTGCCCCTATCGGCCAACCAAAGTCAGAGTATCTTTCCCTCTAGCTCTACCAACTACCAATAGAATATATCAGATCCCGTTTCGATTGGTTTTTATTTATCCGCCAATGAGACAAATTTCACAAATACAAAAATGAAAAGCAAACGACATGAATACATTTGGTCATTCACATGTTATATTTGAGAACGTAAATTCCATCGACTCCAGCGTAAAATCATGTACTTTCAAGTTTGCTGAATCATGAAAAATGTTTTCTATCCCCAGCTTTATGCTGAAACATTCAGTTCGTCTATCAAGCTCTCATTAAACGTGCAATAAAAAGGACACCCTAATCGTCTCAATTTCTTTCTACGGTGCAAAGTGTACAAGTACCATCAGAAATTCAGTAAACAATTTGTCAAATTTGGCCGAGGTAGCGGCATTTGTGTTCATACATTCCAATAGAATAGTCCTGCAATAGGCAATCAGCACAAACTTTAAGAGCATTGCATGATTATCACCTATGCATGAGACACATCAATGGTCTGCCAGGCCAACTCTTACTAGCAAAACACTGCATCAGACGACGAAACTTTAAATTGTTTATTGTGACTACGGTTTGGTACTACGACCCGAAAGTACTTTGTAAGCGTTGCGAACCATACAGACAAGCAGGCTCACACTAAAGAGAACTTAAATGAACTTTAACACTTTTACATTCAAACAACCGCATTATACAGTTAGACCTGCGACACATGCATTCATACAAATATATAATGATGACTACGAAACCTACTTACAAACCTACACTCATGTATGTAGACACACAATAACGAAAACACGCACGACCATAGATAGCCATACAAACGATATGGGTATGTACATACTTATACATGTAAACATAACAGACGTATAAACAGCACATTCAACGATGTAAACATGAAATAAGGGACTTACCAAAGACCGATAAGATAAGAGAATATGAGAAACATGAGAAGTACTGATCATATCTTAAAGAGAACACCGAACGTACAAACTATCATGCCCCCACCATATTGGTTTCATTAAAGAGTTAGTATTTGCTGGTAGGTGATTTACCTTAGTCATTAAAGGACAAGGAATTCAGCGAAAATGTGTCCCTTGTTCTAAATGAAAGCTACACCAAAATGTTTAGGTTTCTGTTGTGGATGGGGGAAAACTCTCTGTTATCTATTCATCTTTAATTATTTTCATTGTATTTGCTTTCCTTTTTCGTTAATATTGTAATACTTGTATGTAAATCTCCAGAAAATGGAGGCAATAAAGTTATATATATCGTTTTATTTGCATGCATATTTTGCATTGCAACCGTTTTGCTTTGAGTTACTCCAACTATGAAAAGTTTTGTTATATAAATTGTAACAGAAAGTGTTTTGACATATTGTGAGATTTGATTAATTAAATCAACTTATTACTTATCTAAAATAATTTGATTTCTCTTTGCATTAGTATCTATTGTTTCACACTGATACGCATCGAATACAGAATATGTATGTTAAGTAATCTCAAGGAAATACACGTATGGATAATTCTGACGCGTAGAACTGTTAGCCTACTCCAAAATGAAGGCAAAGAAGGCTTACCAAACAGTGTGTTAGTTATTTTATTAGGTCGAATTTGGCTACGCTGATGAAATATAATGCATTTTACGGGTTTATTTAAGAGAATTGGTTGACAAATACAGTCAAACTTGTGTTAAAAGGCCAGCCTATGGGACAGAGTAAATTGGCTGTTTAAGACAGGTTGGCTGCTTAACACAATTTGATTTACACTATAAATCTAACAATGGGACTTTCTGTAGTGGCTGTTTAAGGCAGGTTGGCTGCTAAAAAGGGTGGCTGCTTAACACAAGTTAGACTGTAGTTATACCCTGTGACTGACTAGAGAAGTGACAAAGTCGATCGGCCCTTCTAAGTAACCCATACTGACCACGAACACACGCCAGTTTTAAACAGCGTCTTCAGACACACTCATTAGTGAGCAGGCCCAAACTGCAGACAATTCATGTATTGGTTTATTAGAACGTGTATTTCATAAGGATGCAGTTATAACCATAATGAAATCATTCGTTTAGTTGGCATGAACAGCACAAGTATACCAACCATAAATACATTCAAAGAAAGCACATCGACGCATGATATCAAACATTTTAACCCACTTATAACAAATACCCTCCAAGTTTTCAAATCTACCAGTTTGCTCTAAGTACGCAGTCTCAAATCTTTATAACGCAAGATACTCTTTACCGACATAGAGAGTATCAATCCTCTCAGAACATGTATGTGATTCGAGCAAAGACGCATAAATTCAACTAGGTTATCACCTATTGAAACCTTGCAGACTTTCGTCTTATGAAATAACCCCATCTATATTGGTTCGGCTCGGTAGTTTTGACAAGTTTTCTCGACATCGTCGACTGATAAATCACCGTGAATTATGGGTAAATCGTATGTTTTATGCGGATTAACTCGTCACCGTCTCCTTGGTAACATAACTGAACTGTCGTAAAGTACAGAGCCATGGTGCACAATCCCGTAAAGTCTAATAACATTTCTGGGTTACCCAATGTTAAAGCAAAGGACTACATAGGAACTAGTCCTAGTTATGGATTAAATATTTTCCCTTGATATCGAGGGGAAATCATAATCACGTACAAGATAATTGCTCAGGGTTAGCAATTTCTTGTTTTGTCACAAAGTTTTGTCAATTTACAGTTGAATATGGCTTTAACTTAGTATAACAAACGGAACATATTATCAAGACAAATGGGGCACATGTGATCACTGTCCTTCTATTGCGTTCCTTTAATAGTTTACTGTTTTAATCAAAGCAATCAAGTCCATTACAATAAGAAATTTCTTTTTTTATTATTCCTCTGGCTGAACACTGTGAATGATCGGTGTATTACAAACGTCAGACAGTTATCATTATATTATTCGAGGTACCAATTTATTATAGTATAACAGTCGTCTATTAAGAAATGAAGAAATAATCAGACACTTTGTCAGATTTATATTCAATAAGTGTTTAACCTTTGTAGCTTTTAATGAACCGAGAGAGAGATTTCTTCATTATAACGATTACGGAATACAGCAATTTCAACACGATTCCTATATTTCATGACAAAATAGCATTTAAGTGGTTATAGTTACAATAATTAGCACATTATATTCAAATGTATCTTTGTATATGGTTTGTTAAGAAATCGATTGAGAGTGGTGTGCGTTACTTTTTATTTTCATCTGCATTGATACATTCAGCCAATACAAAAAAAACACACAGTGTTAACATTGAATGATATACAATATATATATATAACTTGATGTGTTGCTGGCTAATCATATCGCATTAAACAAATAAACAGCGTTTTCATATATAAACCCGAGAACCGCTACCTGTCGTTAGATATTTAATGAGTAGATCATGCGGTAATCCTTATTACCGAGGTGAAATTTTGCAAAAACGTTTCGGGTTGTTGCAAATATGTTTAGAAAAAATAAGCAGTTATAAAATTTGATTTCAATAGCGTCATTATTTAAATAATGAAGAAAGAAGATACTACAGATTTTTCAAAAATAGGCAAAAAAATAGTTCAAGGGAAATAACCAGTCCACAAACTTAAAACATTATTGCGACAGTTATTTCCCTTGGTACCTTCCTATCTAACGCTATCGATTCAATGGTATATTGGGGCAAAATGATCAAAAGCCTTCGTGGTTTTTCTGCAAGCAGACTTTTTGTATCCATCTTCTAGTACAAAACAATTCAGAAATAAAATAGCTCTGACTAACAGGATTTTCGAAATCAAACTATAGGAAAGAGAGTATTGCTCATATGAACAAATTATCACTTTCTCAAAACTGACTCCATGTTGGTATGTGCACATGAACGGAACCCACTTCAAATTATAACGTCCTTCAAAACCCCCCTTCGTTTACAAAATTTAGCAGTTTATGGTTACTGACATACATCACAAATGTGATTCACTACCTTGTTTCTGGTCCGAAAATGGTGCTGGTGACAGGATTAATATCGATAGTATTTTGTTACGATAACAACACAAGCTTTCATTGTAGGTTACGTTCTCTCACAACATGATGAAAAGACATTTGTCGTCTCGCAAGATATCATGTTCGAACGCTGCTCGTTGCAACAACACAACGCATTAGAAAGCAGATACAACTGGATTTCACTTATAAATGCTTTTGTATGAATCACCAAACTTTCAACTTTTTTATCATTTTTTCATAATTGTTTCATAATTGTTCTGATATCGTGAAACCAAACGCATCGCAATTACATCAACCGAGTACCAACTCAGATTTCCAATCTTTCTCGGCTTTCTCGCCATAAGTAATCGCAGAAAAATGCTGAGACCTGTGTATTGTTTAACTAAACGACATAAGGCCAAGTGTCTGCATTAGTCAACAATAATAAACGTGCTTATTATTTTAAATAAGCGTACGATATTGCAACGTGGCACGTCATCGGAGCGTCTCGGGAAAACTATTCCACTGATGTGTTACTTTGCAATATGGCTGAGCCAAATATTGAAATAAGAGGGGGACTTTCATTTTGAACTTTCACAAATCTTTAGCGAAACATAATGACCAGTGTGTCCCGAGATCATATTAATTCCCCGTTGTCCAAGGGTCTGTACCATCCACTTGTGAATCGAATAAAAGGGTTGTTTTTGACGCTCAAGGACTAGAGTTGGATAAGTCTTCCCGAAATAGCCGTACTTGAGTTATGATGGATTTCACATCGATTCAACAGTATTTTATTTCTATTGTGGTGGTATGATGGGTTGCAATAAACAAAGACACTAAGATCTACTATTTAACAGCTCTTGGTCTATCTTGATATTGATGTTATCGAAATTCTGGAATAGTTCATAACACACTCATTATCTTAAGCCAATGTATTGCTTATTTTAGATGTATGTGTTGTTGATCAATATCTTGTTGCTCAATATTGAAAAATAAATATATCCATCTTTCTGTTTATCTATCTTTCTTCATGTTAATGACCCCGTCCGTATAAAGTACAGTATAATCGAAGGACACGCCCTCGGGGAATTCGACACGTCAGGTCGTCCAGCGATAATCCAATAACAGGAATCGACGTCTCTCTTCTACCCTCCGTGACTACTGACGTGCTAATTACGGTATTTGAGCGCTGGTCAGTCAGTGGTTCTCGGGAATAATGACCAGTGTGTCCGGAGAACAAATTGATTCCCCGTTGTCCAGGGACTTGTACCTTCCACTGGTGAATCACATAAAAGCGGGTGTTTTTAACGCTTAACCCTTTACCAAACGCCATTATTTGAAATAGTTTGCAGACGTCATTTCGTCACGAGCAATGCCTTCCTTTCTCAAAAAGCTTTCCAGAGTCGTCTGCAACAAAGTTGAAAAACGTTGCTTTTGTTCGGTAATGTGTTGACCCCATTACCAAACAATAACAAAATTTGACAAGTTTGTTGCAGACGGCTTTGAAAAACATTATTTCAGTTATACTGCGGTGGCATGTACAACCAGTTGTGTTGTTGGTACTCACTAGATAAGAGATATTTTAGAGAGTTGTGTTCCTTATTTCTTAACAGAAATTATTTTGTCAAGCGATACCAGAGTGATGCCTTACTGATTAGAACCTTTGACACGTAGGTATCAAGCGTTCGATTAACCTTACAGTCAAAACCCATGATTCTTACTCTTACAAAATTGTACGGAGAAAGATTATCTTACAGAGTGTGATCTGTGGGTAACAATCATTAAATGGCTCGTAACGTAGAAGTTGGACTTTTATGACAGGTCCGGTCCGTATTCTACGCAAATGTGAATGAAAGATTAGATCTTTATTGGGTTCTATTAGCAGTTATTGTAGAACGCAATAAGATTGGGTCTTGTTGTTTTCTAGATCGTAATTTAGTTTGAAAGGAAATATAAAAATGGTAGAGCATCGGCATCAGGGTCGTGAGTTCGAATTCCCGTAAAAAGATGGGATCCACGTAGCAACCTTTCATTAGTAAACAAATGCGGATTCAAACTCCATCAATCCTCATCATAGAAGAGAATGGAGAGGAAGCGTCAGCTCGTACTGGACAGTCAAGCCCTCAGAAGAGGATAAATTGATAGCCTGATCCAACAAATAAACCGGATAGAAGAAAAAGATAAAGAATTAGAATAAAACGATATATTTTATGGAGATTGACTAAAATGTTTGTCTTTAGGGGTGACATATTGTATCATCAGTTATGCTGAGCCTCTGCCATATTAGAACTACGCTTGGAACAAATCAATGAAATGCACCAATTCCACCCAATATCGACCAATGTGCCACAGACGCCCTGAATATATCCATAAAATGCGAAACAAAATAAGATTTTCTTTAAGAACGTCTTTCGTTTCCCTTGCTAATTCGAACTAAGTGTCTTCTTGCTAAGACGGGTTGTGTGCCAGTACAGTGAAATGTTAAGACTCATTTATCAAAATTGGGTATGGCTTATCTACTTTAAAGAAACCGATAACATGTTCAGATTTCCGATAAATGATGTACACTTTCCCCAAAGCTAACGTCATTCTATGGTAAAATGTTCATTAGCTTGGGTCCTGCCCATGCATACCCACATTAGACTAGTGCGGTGTATGCGTAAGAACCAGGCCCCAGGGCTGAGTATTCATCTGCTTCAAAACTATATATCGTCGACTCTACAACCGTAAAATTATTGTTTTAAAATTGTTTATTCCTTTACCAAACGCCAAATTTTCGACTGCTCCAAATTAAAAGAGTTGACAGAGGACATTTCAAAATGTGATGAAATTGGAAAATGATCTTCTGATAGGGCAGAAAGCCTTGTGGGAAAAGGAAAAAATGCTCGTTACGACCAATTTCTCCTTTTCCAACAACGTTTTCCGGAGTCGTCTGCAACAAAGTGGTTAAATGTCATTATTGTTTGGTAATGGGTTAAATGAACTCTGCCACCAGGAACGCTTTAACATGCATGTAAGGTCGATTGCACCATCGACCAATGCTTTAAAAGCGTACACCACCAACTCCACCATTGGCATTACCAAGATAGACCGTTACTTATTTCACCCACGGTGGACGCTTTAAATGTGTATATTAT
Source organism: Cerastoderma edule (assembly GCA_947846245.1). Classification (NCBI taxonomy): domain Eukaryota; kingdom Metazoa; phylum Mollusca; class Bivalvia; order Cardiida; family Cardiidae; genus Cerastoderma; species Cerastoderma edule. Next base: position 6,166,773 of record OX401419.1, on the reverse strand, counting down.
CGACTCTATCAATAGCATTACCAAGACATATATTGCACCGTCGGCATAGTCTGAACATGTATATATGTTAAACCCTCGACTCTACCACTGGCATGAACAATTAATCCTTTGATCACGATGATTTTCTTTCGTTTTACAGCAGCAATAAACATTTCGTATGTGTATGCATACTATGTTTCTAACACAGGAAATTGTCCTTTGAACAATGTTTATTCTCGTTCAACCTCTTAATATATGATAGTGTCATTGTAACTGCTTACGTTGATTATATTTTATATGAGATTACAGTTATAAATGCATGATATAGATTTATTCAAATTATGTAAAAAAAAAAACATTGTAAACTTACATTACTGAAAAAAAAAAGGATTGGCATGAACAAGACAAACCTATACCGATCCATACTCCGGGGTACCGTTTTACTAAACGTTTTACGGAAAATATTTGCGCAAGTCAAAACTGATACACATGGATAGTAACTCAATCGAAAACACAATATTGCAATGTGACACGTCATTGGAAGCGTCTCGGGGAGACGATTCCAATGATGTGTTACTTTGCAATATTGCTCAGCCCAATATTGAAATAAGAGGGAGTATTGCTTTAGACTTACGCAAATCTTAAGCGTAAACTGTTTAGTAAAACGGTACCCTGAACTTTGCATTTTTCTACCTACATGGTTATTTCAACAGATAATGTAAACAAAAGTAGATATTACGCACAAAGCAACTTAGACATCTTAACCTGGTAAATGTATAATGTACTGCAATGCTAACATAGCCGCTGCAAAACAGCATATTCGTAAGTCTTATCTTTGATTTTGAAATCAAAGGAGATACACCATAAAGGGTTTACCACGATGTACAAGCTACTTACCATCATAGTGCTCCATAAATCACAAATTCTCGTAACATCGCGCACTTAAAAACGAGATTTTACGAAAGTTGACATCAGACTCCCTAGTAAAGCAACATTCCACTCACACCATCATCGTTCAATATAGAACAGAGAATTATCCACAATCCAATTACCCACAGAACGATTACGGGCGAGTCTTTTGAATTCCCACGGAAAGAGAAATTGGCAATAGTTTCCCCACACAGACTTCGCTATGTAAACAATGCTTCCTTATTGATAAAAGTGCATATGTCTAGTTGTCTCTGCATTTCATGGGTTCTGCGCAATACTGTAGCAAGTGCTTCACATTTGTAAAGCACTTGCTATAGTCTTGCGTTGAACTTTCGATTTGAGGGAAAAGAATAGCTCAAATCACTTTCAAGAGCTTATATGATATGTAGAAATGGTATCTTAGAAAAATGCATTCGATTGTGGAAAAGAAAAAGAAGGAAAGATGTGAATACTTTTTTGACAGTGCTGTATGCTGGGATACACTGAGATATGTTTAAAAATCGACAATAATTTTATTTACTTTTCCCGATATGCTTCCAACGTCTTTTGTTGGAAATTTATACGGAATTGTGTTAGCTCTGCTGGTAGCGTACCTGAATAAGAATGGTTGGTAACGACATTGTTAGTGTAGTACTGCTAGGAACGTCTAAATGCCAGGAACATATGCAGACCTGTGCGCTGACCTCAATTGTATAATTACAAAAAAAAAATGAAAACAGCGTGAAACATAAATTCAACAACAACCAAAATATGTTGCCAAAGTCAAATGTTGTATGCAAGGGTGAATGACCAATTTGCCGAGACCTATTTCGGACCTGACACAATTATTACCGATCACAATGTTTATTCTTAGTGATAAGTAAACAGAAAAAAGGCAATCGTATTGTAATAATGTTTCGTCATTAGATGCCTAGATTAGTTAGAGAATTAACACGAAAGGAGCCGGTGTCAGCAAATTCCAAATAGGAAAAAAAAATAAAAAAAAAACATTTTCCTATTAAGGAATAAGCAATTACATTAAAAGAATTTGATAAACGCGATATATCTTTTCTTTTGTCACAATGATGTTTATGTTACCGATGGAAGGTCCCATGTGTGACTCAGGTGGTGGTGGACTCAAAACTCGGGGTTGGTTCCCGGGTTCGGGCCCCACCGAGACCTCTGGTTTCATTTGTCCAGTGGGAGTGGCCTTTTGCATGTCACTTCAGAGCCCTAGCGTAGTTACGGTGCATCCAGGAAAGCCATAAGTACAAAAGTGGACCATGTTGGTACGGCACTGGCGAAGACGACCCATATGGGACCTAGCTGTGTCAGAAACTTACTATAACTATAACTATAGCTATGAATCGTGGAAAAAGTTGATTGCATTTACTCATCGAATTAGATTGGGCTTATATGGTGAACTGCGTAAATTGACCGTTAATAAACGATGTAAGTCTTTCAAATATCCGAACACAATAAAGCAGCATACACAGAAGTGATATTGACTATATCATAGACAGTTTATGTCGCATTTAGAGATGGGGATGGTTCATGCACGGCATTGGATATGTAGAACCTATCTCATGTCTTGATTGTTTCATAGCATTGATTAATAAAATTGATTGTTTCATAAACACGGAGTTTATAGGTCGATTTATTCAGCAATCAGCATTGTTATATAATTGTGATTTATGATTGATTGTTTGTTTGATTGTTTGATTGATTGATTGATTGATTGATTGATTGATTGATTGATTGATTGATTGGTTGATTGATTGATTGATTGATTGATTGATTGATTGATTGATTGATTGATTCATTCATTCATAGCTTGCTTGCTCGATTCATTCATTTATTCATCCATTTTTTCATGCTTTCACTCAGAGACATAGATAACAATAGATTGCCAATCTCTGTTATCTATGTCTCTGTTTCACTTTATCGATCGATGTGATAGTCAGCCCTCATTGGCGTGTGGTCCATTGTTTACTATGTGTTGATTAAAAATAATGAATGCACATCCTTCTAGATGAGATAGAGTGTATGCTATTTTATGTATTTCCAAATGTTTACTTTTGGAGCAAGTATTCTCGAGTCATATGCCGAATTCATGAACTCAAACTTTACCTTTACCATAGCAAACAACCGAACTGAACCCCATGCATGGTTAATCAAGCGTTTGCTTTGCGAATTGCAAGCGGTTGGTTTGTCATGATCATTTTGATCGATGTTTACAAACAAACCTGGAAGGAAGAGGGGCGTCACATATTGAGATCTGATGGAGAATTTAACCGCTCTACCCGCTTGTCCGATGTTTCCAGACAAGCCGGACCACTGTGTAAGTTTTATTAATGTATTTAAGAGTAGACATATCCATGTTTCCCGACGTTTTGGTGTCACTATATCACGGGAAAAAAAAAAGCTCCGCTTCGATCATTGCTATGAATAGATTTCGCAAAAGAGGATATAAATTTGCATAGTAATCGTCGTAATGCAGCTGTAGTTGCGAAATACCATTTTTCTCTGAGTCTCTTCCACGAAGTTCAAATTCGCTGGGGCATTCAATCAATCTTAAGAAGAAAATAGTAATTTGAGAAAATCTATTTTTTGTTTTACATCGATTGTGAAGAAAACTTCAAAGCTTACGAGTTCAAAGTCACTCTCAATGACTGCTTCCTGGGTACTAAACCAGTACTTGCGCCGATTTTTGTTGGTTGGTCAAGGCAATATTGACCTCGCCTAGCCAGGATTTGAACCCAGGACCCTCGGTACAAGAAGCCTTCGCTCTACCTCAGCTATTTTTCATCTTTTCTATTTCAGACTGTCATTATTAATGTGAGAAGGGTGTTTGCCACATTGTCCTTGATTGGTTGGTAAGTAAATTGTAATGTAAATATTCTTTGATAGGATTTGCCAACTGACCAAATTAGAGGGATTTACCCGACTTAATTAACTTTGTCTTTTAAAGAAGTAACCCCTCACTTATACACAGCTGCTGAAGTCCCTAGATGCACTGTGACAAAATAGTTAGCAATTTATCCTTTTTCTGTAAAGGCAGGAGCATAGCCAGCAATACACACATACGCACATTTATAACATCAATTTGAAAAATTAAAATTAAACATGGCCAAACATCAGTTTTAAATTGCAAAGTTTAAATAATACATCACTCTAAATTTTCAAATATATGCTAAATCTCACCATTTTCGCTTCTACTTAAAAAAGAATTGTTGGAGAGGACTCCATGACATCCCCTCTTGTTGGTAACTAACATTGCTTTGAGGCTGGCTATGCTCCTGAAAGTATTCTACTCAATGTCATAAAGGAAATTTCTTGAGTCATTCCAATTGTGTTGTCTGCTGTTGCATTCAATTTGATATTGTCGCAATTTATAAGAAGTTCCTATATATAGACAGTTCAATGCAATATTTTAGTAAATACTTCTCTAATGTGAAACACTTACAAAGAAATTGCATTGAACTTTGATTTGACAGAATGGAATATACACTGAGGTCTTTTTAACACAAATATATTTTTGAAAGAGAGTCAAACACCATTATTTTCAAATGAATAGATGCAGTCTATCTGAGTAAGCAGTCATAGGTTGAAAAATTACTTACAATGAACAGCAACTGATTTCAGGTATGTCAACGGTTCTAACTTACTTGACAAGTTGTTATGCTATTTCATGTTTCTTTGAAATCAGTTTTAGTTATTCATTTTCAGTCTCTTCATGATATTTGTGATATGGCTGTTCAAGAAGTATGCTGCATTCTCACAGGTTAGTAATTTGTACTGGATCCAACCTGTTTGCACATCTTAAAGTTGGATCCAGCACTGTAAGGGTTAATGTATGTACATTATTTTTGAATGGGTATTAATGCTGTGTCATCATTTTTTCAGTTATGTAATAGCTTCCCTGCATTCACCACTACCAGGTTAGGGCCTGTGAACATGTATATAGTGCATTGTAATGTTAATGATGTGGAGAAATAATCTTAAAAAAATCTTTCTTTTTATTATCTTATTTCTATTCTTCATTATGGTAATTTATTAAAAAAAAAATGCCGCTTTACATACTGCTCTGTACATAGTGAGATATCACACTCCAGACGTTTTTGCCAAGCCTATGTATTCATGGGCAGTAGAGGCACATTCTTCTCTCAATGTCTTCAATCACCATCGACTGGTCTTGTTGTTAAATATGATATGTTCCAAAACACTAAAGCAGTATAAAAAACATATTGTCCAAATGTGTATCAATGAACAACCAAACAAACAAGAGGAACTTGGTTTTTGAACCAACAACACTCATAGATATGAGCGACAGATTGTTTTTATATTATTTTGTTTGTTGGTTTTGTTTTATATTTTAGACATTGTTTGAAATTATCACAAACAAATATATTATTTTGTTCATATTTCACAGAGAATGATATTATATCTAAGTGTGGCTGCCCTCATGACCAGCATCTCATATCTTATGGTAAGTATTCTACATACTTACACAACTATGACGGCCTTTATACTTTGAGTTTTAACCTTTAACCAAACCCCAAATTTTCGACTGTGCCAAATTGAAAGTGTTTGCAGAAGACATTTCAAAATGTGATGAAATTGGAAAATAATCTTCTGATAGGGTAGAAAACATTGTGGGAAAAGGAGAAATTGCTCCCACAATGTTTTCGAGAGTCTTCTGGAACAAACTGGTCAAACGTCGTTATTGTTCGGGAAAGGGTTATTCAAGCACTGGTATATTTGGATTTCAGTTAGGGATAGTCTCTTGGTTCACTAATAGTATATCTCTGGTTTATACAAGCTTGACCCAGGTCTTATGGGCAGTTAACCCCTTAGAATGCTGGGTTGTTTTTTGGAAATAGATTTTTGTGTCTTTTATTTTCAAAAACCTTAATTATTTGTTTAATTTTGATGAGGAAAGATGCTCAGAGTAGCATACAGGTTAGATCACAGGCCAGCTGCCAATTTACTTGGTAGCTGGCCTGGATCTAACCGGTTTGCATAAGCACAAAGTCTGTTCCAGCACTATGAGGGTTAAGCTTGGGATTTTCCTCCATTAACTATCAGCAATGCTTTCTAATATAAATAGATATTCTTGACATAATAATCAAAGCGCTGATAGCGCTGAAGGACTAAGGTGTGTTAAAAGCAAGATGATTTAGGATAGGCCCTGCATTTGAAAATTTCTTTGGGCAACATCTCAAGGAAAACAGCTGCTCCTTTTACCACCATTACTAGAATTATTATTTCTGTGAACAGAGACTGAACGAGAGTCTATTTTTCAAACATCTGGACATTTTACGATTTTCATGAGGCAAAGTTATAATAATATAGAGCAAAACAGAGCGAGTAAATCCAGACTACATTCCTAGTTCCAAGAAGGTATTAGTCCGCACAGTGAAAGTGGATGTTTAATGAGTAATTGGGGTCGGAAAAATGTTTGTGTATTGATAAAGTACCATCCCTCAAAAAGTGGTATGTAAATTCAATGGTCTCAGAGGTGCTGATGCATTCTTAGTCCAAAAACAAACCCTTGTAAAAATCTTGATGTATAGTATCATGCACTTAAAGGAGATGAAGTATAGTTTGAAACCACATGGCCTTTATTATGACAAGGGAAAAAAGCCACTTGTATTTGTAAGAAAGAAAAGGATATTTGCCACTTCTAGAATGAGTACTTCCATGAAATTGTAAATTTTAGGTGCACATAAAATTGTAATTATATTTCCCATTTCTAAGAAATTTAGAGCAGATCTTTTCCCATTGCTACAATGAATGAGATTATGAACTACATTTTTGGTTCTTTTTTGTTGTTGTCTGCCATGCTGAGAGTTTTTGTAAGGTACATCTGAAAGTCTGAAACCAGCAAAACCCATCAATTTTCTGATTTTTGATTCTTGTCAACACTTGACTCTGCAAAATGATTAACTCTTTGAATATGATAAGTTCTGAAACAATGATCTCAAAGATAAATATGGTTGGGCTTAAAGAAATATTGATTTTGATATAATCAAACAAATATGCTTTGATCGGATTAAAACATTCTCCATTTCTTAGATAAGTTAAAAGTTCTCTGCTCCAGGTACATGGACTAAAGTTTGATAAAGAGTTTTGGAAATTTGATATTTTATTCTTCCTGCATTTCTGGTCAACAGATATCTTTTGAATGCGGAAGAAACTATCTAGTGCAAATAACTGCCTTGTTTGTCATTTAAATCCTAATGACCTACAGATTACTCAGAGGTCCATATAAACCAACCCCTTGTTCTCCTGGATTTTTCTTTTTTTTATGCTTATTTATTTCAATTGTTTAAAGCCATACTTGTGCTCATATACACTTAAATTGCAAAAGTTTTAGAATCAATGAAAATTAACATAAAAGTACTTCAAATTCCCTTTTTCAGAGAAATTAAGACTGTAACACGTTCACATTATCGTTTTAAAAGAGTGAAATTGAAGTTTGCAGACAATTTATCCTTTTACCCACAATGTTTCCTGAATCGTCTGCAACAAAGTGGTTAAATGTCGTTATTGTTTGGTACACATGTAAAGGTTTACACATGTTAAGGTCTAAGCATGTAAACACCTTTGTGTGTAAAGGTTTTTTTTGTAAAAATTACTGTATTTAAAGGTAATGCATGTAAAGGTATTCACATTTAACCCTTTCCCGAAAAATAACAACATTTCACCAGTTTGTTGCAGATGACTGTGGAAAACATGTTGGGAAAGGAGAAATTGCTCATAGAGAGCAATTTCTCCTTTTCCAACAATGTTTTCTACCCTATCAGAAGATTATTTTTCCAATTTGATCAGATTTTGTAGTCTGCAAACACTTTCAATTTGGGACAGTGGAAAATTTGGTGTTTGGTAAAGGGTTAATGATCTGTACATTTAAAGATCTCCGCATGTAAAGGTCTGTACATGTTCTTTTTCTATGTATCACAAAGCTTTGTTTTTATAGTTTATACTGTTGTCTTTTAGTGATTTAAATTTTTAACAATTTCCAAATTCTTATTAGGTGAATGTTAGAACAACACATTTTTGTTAACCTAAAGTGGGTAAAGGAGGATTTAAACATATATAAAAAAAAAAAAATTAAACTCCAATTTGCTTGCTTCCTGTAAAATAAGGACAATAAATAAGCAGTTATTAGGTAAAATGATATGATGCATCCAAATGGTTGTTTATTTAGTTTTGTGGATGGACATAAGGGGTTCTTTTGTCTGCAGGTGCAGTCTTAGATCTCTTAGGAAGCACATCAAGTGATTGAAAGGTGAAAACGCTATAAAAATTAATGTTAAGTTTAAAATTTTCGATTGAATGTGCCCGTATGTAACCATTGCAAGAGGTCTGATAATACACCTTCTTGACATGAGATTCACTTCAACCTAAACAATACACACACAAGATAAGATCGGCTACCAGCATCATTTTAGAGGCAATCAATTTGACTATTTTTATGTAATAGTCCTTCTTACTTTTGTGAATGGCTTACCATAAATTTGTGTGCTTACCATAAATTTGTGTTGGACCGTTGTTGATTCTTGACCATGTCAATAAATTTCTTTACAGGGGGAATTACACCCAGATGGACCACTCTGTGACTTTCAAGCATTTTGGATGACCTTTTTTGGTGAGTTATCATCACTTATTTCATACTCTCCAATGGATTACCTAGACATATCAGTAGTTTATGGCATGGGGTTATCAAAGACATATATTTTGAAGTTGAGTTGAGTTGTGTCCCTTGAGTGTAGACGTGTTTTGAATACATCTCATGGAAAAATCAAAATAATTGAAAATGGGAATCGATATAAGTTCGTATCGTGCACGTATTGGACTATTTTGTATGTCTGCTCGGAATAGGACCAGGATGGATACGTTATGCGTCGGAGGTAGGCGAATGAGACTGCTATTGAGATTGACTTTGTTCATGTCGTTATTACTCATACTGGGTGGGGATGTAGAATTGAACCCGGGTCCTCGACAACAAAAACAGCTATCCCTAGCCGAGTCTCTTACAGGTACTAGAACCTCAGCAAGTTCAGAATCTGCAATGAATGCCATAACGCCGTCACAAGATCGAATGCAGACAAGGGGTCGGACGCATAGTCCTCGCACTGGACGAACAAACCAGGATAGCGAAGTAATGTCGTTCTTGAGAGATATGCGCACGGAGATGAGGGCGGATTTAACGGCATTAAACAACTCCATGAGCGGACTAACGGAAGCTGTGCAAATGCTTAAAAAGGAGAACAGTGATTTACGCAACGAAAACCGAGAAATGAGAGAGGACATGGCCAAGATGAGTGATAAATTGGACAGCTTGGAAGCGCATTCCCGCAGAAATAATCTACGTTTCTTTGGAATACATGGAGAGCGAAGGGAGAGTTTGGATTCCAGCGAACAAAGGGTGAGACGTTTTATATCTGAAACCCTTAGCCTGCCTAGCCTAGAAAACGTAGAAATAGAAAGGGCTCATAGAATAGGAATGTCCGATCAAGCACCTATAATCGTTAAGTTTTCGAAATATAAGGATCGAGACACAATTATACGTACGGCTAGAAACAAACTGGACAGGGAATCTGGCTATTCTGTGAAAGAGGACTTTACAGAACGAGTGCTTAAACAGAGAGAAGAGCTAGGAAAAGTGTTAGTGAAAGCAAGACAGAAGGGTGAATATGCTGCATTAAGGTATGATAAACTGATACTCGACAACGGTGTTTTTAAATACAACGACGTCACGAAATCAATCGAGCGAATTGGAGACGCACGGGGAAAGCGAAACAACACTCAAACTAGCGCGCAAAATGGTAACATCCGATTGGACAATCAAAGGACACGTGGCTCCCATAACAACGATCCAGACCAATCAGCGAACGAGGGGGATATCCAGAACGAGGGAATAGGAGGAGTCGTATAGGACAGAGGTCAAGACCCATATATAAACATAAACATTGTCAAGTGGAATATCGGCGGTCTAAAGAAGTATGTAAATAATGAAACTATCCTTAATTACCTCCAGTGTTTTGATATAATCGGTCTGTTAGAGACATGGAGTGATCAAAGCGGACAATTTGACACTATTCTATCCGATTATACATGTTTCGACTCGGTTCGCAAGAGACATAACAGAGCTTTAAGAAACAGTGGGGGAGTAGTAGTATATGTCAAAAATGATTTTGTTAAACAAAACTTTATTTCTCGTGTCTGTAGCGAGTTATTAGATTGTGTTGTACTTTATATGAAATGTAATTCATCAGGTGTTGCTGATATTATTATATATATTGTTTATGTATCTCCGGAAGGCTCGTCCATCTATAATAATAGAGATAATGCATGTGGTATAAATTATATTGAACACAATCTTTTTGAATTAAAGCAATTATTCCCAAGTTGTATATTTTACATTGCAGGTGATTTTAACGCAAGGACAAGTAATATGTTAGATTATATCCCTGCTGATGAAATTAATTTAATTTTTAATATGGAAGTAGACTATAACGCTGATAGCTTTAAAATGCCTCGAAATAATTGTGATTTAAATTACAACACATACGGGAAAAGTCTTGTAGATTTATGTTGCTTACATGATATTCATATTGTGAATGGGCGCCTTCATGGAGATACGATTGGTAATGTTACATGTATAACCCATAATGGCTCCAGTACTATTGATTACCATATTGCTTCAACAGAATTGTTTGATTTTGTCACTCAGTTTGAGATATCACATCGGGATGACTCTGATCACTTTCCTATTACTGCATGTTTGACATTACCATGTACTATTCATAATGATCAACCGACGAATGACAGACATTTTAACTTTTTCGACGACTTAGACACTTTTGACAAGTACAATTGGAATGAGTTGTATAAAAACAGATTTTTGGATAATTTTACGGTATTGCTTGACGATGTAAAAGACACACTTTTAAATAACTTAAGCCTTAGTTTAAATGCTCGTACAGAAGCTTTGCTAAATGTTTATAAACAGGCAGCTGAGAGATCCAATCTTCGACAAAGACAAATACAGGGACAAAATGAGATTACTATTAATAGTCAACCATGGTGGGATAATGATTGTGCTTCTGCTAAACAACGCAAATATTCTGCGTTAAGACGATTTAGGTTGACTAATTCTGATGATGACTTATCTTTATACAGGGAAAATAAAAATGTTTTTAAGCAGACATGTTATATAAAAAGGTGCCAATATCAAAGCAATATGAGAAATGAACTTTTAGAAGCAAGATCAAATCCAAAAACATTCTGGAAAATACTCAGAAGAAATTCTTCGAAACAAGAGAGTATGCATCAATATATTGACACAAAAGATTGGTTAAACTATTTCAAAGCTCTTTTGTTCAAACCAAACCAACATCCAATTCCTGTTTTTGAGGAAGAGGTAAACTTAGAATATGACCAAATCCTTAACTGTTCAATTACTATAGATGATGTTAACAATAGTATTAGAAAATTGAAATCTGGGAAATCTCAAGGTATAGACGGCATAGGGGCTGAGTTTTATAAAAATACTTGTCAAATAATATGTCCTTTATTATGCGAACTCTTCAATAATATACTTGATTGTGGTTGTTTACCAAATTGTTGGTCCGAAAGCATCATTGTGCCTATCCATAAATCGGGATCAAAGACAGACCCTTCTAATTATAGGGGAATCTCTTTAATTAACACTATGTATAAAATATTTTCAAACATTGTCTTTAAAAGAATTTGCAACTGGGCAGAACAATTTCAAAAAATAGATGAGTCACAGGCCGGATTTAGAGCTGCCTATTCAACAACAGATAACATGTTTATACTTCAATGTATGGTTCAAAAGTACATCTGCAAGCCAGAAGGTAGATTCTATGTTCTTTATGTTGATTTTCAAAAAGCGTTTGATGGATTACAACACGATAAACTTTTTTCTACATTACACGATATCGGTCTTAGAGGAAAATTATATAATGTACTAGCATCACTATATTCTGATATTTATTGTCGTATATGTGTATCGAATGGAAAATTGACTAAACCAATAAAGTGCAACATTGGTGCAAAACAAGGGGATGTGACAAGCACGATAATTTTTAATCTTTACATAAATGAGCTATCACGCGTATTACGAGAAAAGGGTCATAGAGGCATTTTTATTACTGAACAAATTCCTAACGTTTTATGTATTCTTTTTGCAGACGACATTGCCAACTGCGCTGATTCTGTTATTGAACTACAAAGACAATTAAATACAATATCAGAATTTTGTAATACTTATGGCATGACACTAAACGAAAAAAAGACAGAAATCATTGTTTTTCGACGAGGCGGTCCTTTGCGTCATACTGAAAATTGGTTTTACAATGGAAAAGCAGTAAATGTAACTTCTGTCTATAAATACATGGGGCTTCTTTTCACCCCTAAATTGTCATGGTCTAAAGGAAAAGCAAAGCTTGTAGCCCAAGCAAAGAAATCAATAAACGCAATAAAGGCTTATCACAGAACTTTTGGAAATTTTAATCTTAGAGAACATTTTAAACTATTCGATTCTATGGTGAAACCTATTCTTTTATACGGGGGAGAAATTTGGGGAAATGAATTTTCAAGTAGCATAGAACAAGTACAAATACAATACTGTAAAGAATTTCTTGGGACAAACCAATCAATAAATGATTGTATGGCTCTTGGTGAATGTGGCAGACTTCCATTATGCTGTGATTATTACTTTAAAGTTATTAAGTATTGGTGTAAACTCTTAAGAATGCCCGAATATAGATATCCAAGAAATTGTTATTTAATGTTAAAGAAACATGATAATATTGGAAGAATTAATTGGGTGACAAGTGTAAAAAATCTTCTTTATCAATATGGTTTTGGGTATGTGTGGATAAGCCAGGACATAGGTGACCTTGACATGTTTTTAAAATATTTCAAAATGAGACTTAATGACTGCAAAACACAGGACTGGTCTGCTAGTGTGAATGAGTCATCTCGATGTGATACCTACAAACATTTTAAATCATTATTAGAACCTGAAAAATATTTATCTATTGGACTCTCTTATCAATTTAAAAAGGCATTGTCAAGATTTAGATGTTCGAACCATAAATTTACGATAGAAACTGGGAGACACCAAAACATTCCAAGAGAAGAGAGAATCTGTACTTTTTGTTTAAATGAATCTAACACTAGAATAATAGATAACGAATACCATGCCTTCTTTCATTGCGAAAAATATGCACAACAACGTAATTCATATCTTTACAATTGGTATCTCGGAAATGATGGTGAAGAAAATTTTTATAGCCTCCTCAGAACAGGAAATGAAGTCCAAATACGAAAAATAGCTTTATATGTTTTTATGATAATGAAACAATCTTAAATGCGCAAACTGGTTAAGAATCCAGGAACAATTGTTTAATCTCAAAAACTTAGAAAGTATGAAACACAAAGATGTTTAGTCTTTTGTATTATAAACAACTCTTACACATTTGTATATTTTAACATGTAAATTGTATTATGGGCCAGAGGCCTTTGACTGAATAAACTTATTGTATTGTATTGTATTGTATTGTATTTACAGTAACAGTTAATGCAACAAAAAGTACATTTTTTAGAATAAAGAGGGGACTTGTAATTTTCTGTGAGATAAAATATAATGTTATTTTACACCAAAAATGCTTGGCATGTAAGTAAAATTCCTTCCATTTGTCTCTTACTGATGCTAACAAATGTTTGGGTTTGAACCCTCCAACCAAATCTAGTGTTTTTCAAATCTGCCTTGGACAACTATTGTAATGATGTACAAAGTAAGAAAATTGTCATAAAAAATATGATGATACTTTTCTTTTCACTATCAATGACTCCCTCGAAAGAAAGTCATTAGGCATGTTTCGAGTTTTGAATTTAAGTGTTGGCTACATAATTATTATTGCAATATTGGACACACATATACATATGTATCTTATTTAACATATACATATGTAATTTATTCAAGATTTGATTTAGTAAAGGTTTGATTTATTTATTCTCCTTCCAGATTGGTCAGTCTTGTTATGGATCACATGCATTACCTGGAATCTCTTTTGTAATGCAGTAAGAGGAGTGACGACTGAACGGTTTGAATGGTAAGTAAAAGCCAGATACAAATTATGCGATATATTTTAAAAGTGAATTCAAATTGTATTGGGGTTGTACACAATTTTAACATTATTTCAGGTAAATCACAGTTGTATTTGCACCTAGATAAGAAGATGAGGTGGAAATCACCAAGCTTAAGTCACCTCAAAGCTTAATTATACCAGGAAAAACCTGTGATTCTATGTTATTCAGTGGACTGATTGCCTCTTGTGAAAAGCAAATTACAAAGTACTGTACTCTAATCACAAAGCTATAAATGACTAATGGAATGCTTTTATTTTTGTCACTGTATTTCTGCTTTGTTTTCATAGGTTGTATTACATATACTGCTTTGCTGTTACTTTATCTATAAATAGTAGTTTTCCTGGGTATATACGATTGTTAACCCTTATAGTGCTGGAACCAACTTCATGCTAATGCAAACAGGTTAGATTCAGGCCATTTGCCATGTAAATTGGTGGCAGGCCTGTGATCTAACCTGTTTGCTATTCTGCATACCCTTCCTCATCAAAATTAAGCGGATAGTAAAGGTTTAGGAAAGCAGACAACACAAAAAAAACTTATTTTAAAAACTACCCAGCAATTTTAATGTTTATTTATCAATTTTGTATATTCAAAGCATATAAAATACTTGTACAGGTTGTATCACCTATACTGTTGGGGTATAGCCCTGGTCATGTCCTGTCTACCATTTATTGGAAACCACTACGGACCAGCGGGAGCTTGGTGGTAAGTATTACGATTTACAAAAGGGCTGTAAAAGGTTTTGTTTATTATAGTGTCACCCCTAGTGAAAGGGCAAGCCAGTTTGGCTTAACCCATTACCAAACAATAACGACATTTTACCACTTTGTTGCAGACGACTCTAGAAAATATTGTGGGAAAGCAGGAAAGCGGTTGTGACAAGCAATTTCTCCTTTTCCCACAATATTTTCTGCCCTATCAGAAGATTATTTTTCAAATTCATCACATTTTGAAATGTCGTCTGCAAACTCCTTCATTTTGTGACATACGAAATTTTAACGTTGGTAAAGGGTTATGAGACACTTTCCACTGATTATACCAAGTACCTCCCCACTTTATAACTTTGCTAGACGCCAAATGGATATAAGTTGGTAGCCATCAATTTAAGTTGCTTGCGGTTCACGAACCTGCTACTTGGGAACAAGTCCCATGAGAAACATTTTCCAAACAAATGTCTCCCGTTGGACTCGAACCCAAGGCTGACACCTTAACCACTAGGCTGCGGTGACAGATGTATTAGGTACTGATGTTAATCTGGATAATAAAACTTTACAATTTTCTTCACGTGTATTCACTTGATTTACTCTGTGAGTGAAACCCATAGTCATAGTTTACCTACAGTTAACTGTGCCATATTTACTGTTGATTGTTCATGTGCTGGATAATGTTATTGATTTGCCTGCAGCTTTTATGTCCATTTTCCAAACCAAACAAATATGCAAGCATCATAGAATATCTTTAGATACAAGCATGTCTCGAGGCAAAGATCCTTTAAAAGTAACAAGTTAACCAAATCCATCCAATACAATTACTGAATTCAAAATTGGTTCCTTTGAAAGTCATAGATTAATAGATTAATGATGTTGAAGGCATGTGACAATCAATAACCATCATTCAACATTTCTTGCTTGTTCCCCATAACTTCATTATTTCTCACTCTATTACACTCATAGCAAAAAACTTGAGAAATCGTCGTGAAAAAAATCAGAAATCGCAATTTTTTATTGTGTCACAATTATTTCTATCTGATAACATAAAGACAAAGTTGTAGTTTTTCCTGTCTTTTTCAGTTTTGTCTTCTACTGTTTCTTTCAAATTGAACCATATATGATTTGGGATTTTTTCTATTACAAATGAGCCCCTAAACAATACAATTAGATAAGTGTTGATGTGGTGTATATTTAATCCTATATAAAGACCTGTGTTTTTTTTCATGCTTTATGTTTTTTCACCATTTTTCAGCTGGATTAAGGACAACTGGAGATGGAGGGTCGGAATGTAAGTCAAGTTTATATATAGATGAGAAAAAGTAGGATGATAATCAAGGATTTTAGGCCAACTTTATTCTTGAAATAAAGGATAACAAATGCATTTTGGAAATGGACAGAATGTCACAACAAATTGTTGAAACAATACCAAACCATATCAGCGCTAAGAAAATTATGAACCATATTTGACTATAACATATTGACTCATGAAAGCATTGTTGTCTATGCTGATGCAAATATTTTCATTTTTTCTGATAGTAGTGTAAGTCAATAAAGAATTCTCGATGTTGATCCTTTAATTAATACCTTTTAAAAACTGCATTAAAAGATTTGCTTGATGATGAAAATGTATATTTCAGGAACTTATTAAAGTCAGCATATATACATGTATTTGAAAAGACGTAATATTCAATCACAGCAATATTTCCTTATTTTTTCAATAAAAAGTATGTAATGATTTAAGTTATTTCCATTATGTTACATTGGGTGTTGTATTTATTTTCAGATGGTATGGTCCACTGTTCAGTATGCTGTTTCTACTGATGGTTGTCTATATCTACATATCCTGTGTGTTGAGCAGAAAGGTAAGCCATGTGTAAAGACTAAGGGGTCATGATACGGGGTGTAGCACATGCAGTTTTAACCCTTAGAATGCTGGGTTATTTTCTAAAAACAGATTTCTGTGTCATCTGCTTTCCAAATCCTTAAATTTCTGCTTAATTTTGATGAAAAAAGATACTCAGAGTAGCAAACAGGTTTGATCACAGGCCAGAGACCAATTTATTTGGCAGCTTGCCTGGATCTAACCTGTTTGCATAAGCGTGAAGTTGGTTCCGGCATTATAAGGGTTAAGAGACCACTCTAAGACAGTGATGAAGTCTAAGGCTATCTTAATGCAAGATGCAAGTCTATCAGAAAGCTCTTACTGAAGCTTTCTGAATGAATGGCGTCAGTATTAATCCAATAATTGTCTTATACATAAGGATTATTTCCCCTTTTACTTATCTGTCACCTTTATTAAACAGTTAGTTGTCATATACACAGTTACTGATAATATGCCTTCTTTTACAATGGTTCCTTAACACAAGATTAAATTTAGTTTAGTGATGATTATGATGATAAGAGGCTATACAAAATTGCTTTAAACCTTTCATTAACGTAGTAAGTGCAACATGTTTAACCCTTTCTCAAACGCCAAATTTTTGACTGTCCCAAATTGGAAGAGTTTGCAGATGACATTTCAAAATGTGATAAAATTGGAAGATAATCTTCTGATAGGGCAGAAAACATTGTGGGAAAAGGAGAAATTGCTCGTTATGAGCAATTTCTCCTTTTCCTACAATGTTTTCTGAGTCCTCTGGAACAAATTGGTTAAATGTCGTTATTGTTTGGTAATGGGTTCATGCTACTTTGTTAGTACTCACCAGAAGAATGTTAGGAAAACAATTCTAGTAACTACCATCTAGATAAGATTTAAAGGATTTGCAGTGTTGTTGTCTAACCTTAAACTTGAAAACACTACGACAGACACCTTGCATGCGACATTGTCGTTTATTGACTAATGATTAATGAGAGTTGTTTCCATTATTTACAGGTTAGTGCATGGGCAGGTACTTATGATCCTGATACAGAAACCAGTAAAGTAAGTCTACTATTATACATACATTAGCTCATAATGAAAGATACTCAGAGTAGCAATCAGGTTAGATCACAGCCAGTTGCCAATTAACTTGGTGACTGGCTTGTGATCTAACCTGTTTGCATAAGCATGAAATTGGTTCCAGCACTTTAAGGGTTTAAGTGATTTGAAGACCAAATGAAATGAAAAGGTTTCTGCTATAGCTATTTTTAAAGCCTTTCCTGTGAGTGCTCCTTCCCTTTTCTGTGAGTGCTGGGAGGAGTACCAATCTCGTCTATTGTCAAATTAGTACCCCATGATGACTTACAAGATAAGATAAAAAGATAAGTTGAGATAAGATAAGGTCCATCCGGATAAGTAAAACACGGAGTGTTGTGTGTGACTTTTCAGATACTTCTGATTGATATATGAGAATATCGTGACAATGGTAGTCCAACTTACAAGTTTAAGATGGCTTTTCTTTTACACAGTGTATGAAAATTACATGCCATCAAAAATGTTTTGTGAGAAAATTGGCAGTAAAAAAATATGGGGAAGTTTGCATATTGTATGATTTTTTTTATTTTTCAGCAAATGTTGAAAGAAGACATAAAACCACTGAGAGCATATCCCTTCATCTATTTGGCAATATCCATGTTTCCTCTTATCAACAGGTAAAATGATATGCATGTACTATTATTACTAGGTCATGAGCAAAAGTTTGAAACAATTTTCTTATAATTATGAGGCTTTTTGACTTCCTAATTGAAAATATTTGCAGACTACAACAAAAAAGTGTTACGAAAATGTTCCTTTTAGTACTGCATAGAAATGTTTTGACTCAAGATATAATTGTTCATTATGAGCAATTAATCCTTGTGTCAAAGCAGTTTCTTTTAACAACTTTTCCTTTGCAACTCATAAGGAGAAATGTGCCCTTTAGTTCCAATAGTTTCTTAAACTTGTTCCAGACGTATTGAATCAAGTTAATACATGTATATATATTTTTGTGGCAATCTGTGATATTTTATTTCTGAATATAAATGTATTGGTTAATGGATAATTTTGGTTATATATCCACTGTATTTGAGTAATATTGCAATATCTGGCTTCTATTGTTGGTTGAAAGTAAAACATTCTTAATTTTCCAAAAGTGCCAGCTTGCCAAACATAGTGATACCATCATGACAAAGTAAATCAGTTGAGGGATTACCTCTTAGGTATCAATAATGTTTCGGTAATATTACAATGTTTAACTCGTTATGCATGGTTGATGGTCTAGGTTTTGATTGCTCGAAAAGGCTTGCTGGTCAAACAGGTTTGTGCCATCATTATTATGGAGATCAGTTGAAGGACTACCTTTTAGGTATCAATAATCTTTCAGTAATACTGCAATACTTAAATCAGTATGCAGAGTCGATGGTCTAGGTTTTCATTCCTTAATTGGCTCATTGAGATGATTCAAATGAGTACCCACAACATAAGGTTAGATCATCAATAAAGAATTTAGCAGTCGTTATTGTTTGCTAATTGGTTGTCTGAACCTCTGTGTTGATGATCTTTTTAACTTCCAGAATACAGAATGCAGTGAATGCTGCAAACCCCGTATTTGCCCTGGTCTTGCTGGCTTCAATCTCGGCACCACTTCATGGTATGTGTTAACCTTTACAGTTTAAATCTTGCTGGATACATTCCATCAAAGGGGATGTTGGAACAGGTATAGATTTGAAACATTGCCTTCAACAATTATAAAGTATGAAAAATGGTGTTTACTTTGTGATCTTGGGGTATAATCAATTGTAACAGATGGAGAAATGGATCCCATAATGAACTGATTAAATCTAATTAGATGAATTATTAATCTTTGTACATTTTTTTAAAGGAAATCATTTTTTTGTCAGAAGGGTTTTCACATATGGTGGCTAATTTCCTTGATCAACTTTTGATTATTTTGAACCTTGATTCATGACTTAATTTTTCCTCTACTTACTACCAATTTGAGTAGTAAAGGAACCATTCATGAATGTTATTCCATATGTTCATGAGCAAGACACTGTTTTTAGTCTAGTACAGGAAGTCTTGAAAGAAAACATGGAAAATATGTTGCAATCTAACCAAAAACTTGTTGAAAACAAATCAAAATGAATTGCTTCTAGGTGCAATTAATGCAGTTGTGTTTGGAATGGATAAAGAAACATTCAGAAGACTTACTCCCTCACAGATGAAGGTATGAACTTGTTTTTCCACATTTGCAATCTTATAACATTTTGGTGTTACTTGCCTAGTGCTTATGGCAGAATACCCATAATCCACCATTTTGAAACTAATTATTTTGTCAAATTACTTTGGCCATTCTTGGTATACATGGGTTGTGGCCATAACTTTTTGGTTTAAAGCTGATGAATACCCAGAATAAGAGGAGTAATCCAACGGAAGAATTGCAATGCGTATTTTAGAAATGAAAGATATCGTGTCCTTTTGGACACACATCTTTTGAAACTATGAGTCCAAGGGTAAAATTGTGCATCTGAGTACCAATGATCCAAGCTATAAGATCATGTTAAATAGTATAACACTTGTTATTAATGATAATCTTAGCTTAAATGACTCAAAACAATGCAGATTTGATAGAAAAAAAAGCATGAGATGCATGCTTTATGATGTTTTCTACATTGTTAACATTACTTGTGCTGATGAGAATGCTTCCGGCTGGACACATATCTTTTGAAATGATGTGTCCCCAGCAATTTTTATGTGTATATGACGCAGGACTCAAAGGTAAAATTATCACTGGAATTGGTTTCAATATTGGGGGAAAAGGGTATTCTACCTTAAGTCCATAATTTGTATTAATATCTGTCATGCAAAACTGTATATTTATTTATTACAATGACTTTGGGTTTGTTTCTTTCACTAGAGCTCACATCCATTGTACAACTTTCTTGAGGACAAAATTGGAAAAATATTATTACCAAAGTAGAATTTTATCATAATTGATATGCAGTTTTGTTATAAACAAGTCTATTATATATTTTCTCCCTTGTAACCATACTAACATCTTGATTTGGACTAAGTAAAACAAACTTTTGCATGTTGTATGTAGTATGAGAATATTATCTATGAATTCTTTCCCTTGTGTGCTTAGTTTGCCACATTTTTATTGAAATCATAGTGAGTAAAGGAAGAATTTCATTTAAATTGATAATGGTCCTGTTGTCACAATGATTCAAACTTATGAATGCTGCATTCAGATTTACAGTTGTATACAAATAATACAATTGATCAAGAGTTTCAAATAAAGGCCTTGTTCTAATATCATTGTGTAACCTGCAGCATGTTTGTCATTTCTAGTCCCAATTTGGCCAATATTATTTAAAACATATACTGAATCTCAATGTTAAAAGATTTTTATGTCTCTTACTACTGCTGATCAATAATGTTTATGTGAGAAAGCATTCTGCAGCTTGGAAAGCTGTACTGGTGAAAAAACACCTGGAGAATCCTAAGGTGCAATGACAACTATGAATGACTGAAATACTTTTGAAAATATCAATAATCCTCAATCTAACAAATCTATCGTAAGACCACTTAATGAGTTACAGTTGATTAATCTTGTTAGCTTTAATTTGATTAAGTTTTGATTTGAAAGCATTTCTATTTCAGGCATTTACCTTTTTAAGTTGTAATGCCTTGAATGATTTCTCAATATCGCTCTCCTTAGTCTGAATGCTTTTTTCATCATTTACAGCTTTATTTGTCTTAAACCTTACTTACCTAATAATAACCTTCATTCATATACTTTAAAATGGAAAACAATGCTATGTATTCACTGATCACTTGTCATGTCTTTAAATATATATATGCATGACCTTTGTTTAGACTTGTTTATTTTACATTTTTTTTTGGGAAACACATTCTTACAACCTTTTCTAGGCAGTCTTGATTCTGCTTTCTGGATAAATAACCATTGCTCATGCTCAATGTGGAATAATGAAAAGTTTGAAGAATGCCCTTACTTTCTATGGGAATCAATCTCAGGAGCCTGGATGGGATTTTTCTAAATATCTGATGCTAAAAGTTTGATTCAGTTCAAAACATCCTCCTCTTAACGAGCAATATCTCCTTTTCCCACACTGTTTTCTACCCTATCAGAAGATTATTTCTCAATTTCATCAGATTTTGAAATGTCGTCTGCGAACTCTTTCAATTCAGGACAGCCGAAAATTTGGCGTTTGGTAAAGGGTTAACAAATTGGGCATATCAACTGTTTTGGTCTCACTGCATGAATATGATATTGTGTTTATCTGGGACCTTATCTTTTAGTAAACTCTATCCTCAATCCTATTTGATATTGAAATAATATGGGTTTGATGAAAGAATGTAGTCAAATTCTCTTTTTTTTGGTAATGATTTTGCATTTGATAACAAGTTTTTTTTTATTTCTTTTGGGTATCTATAACCACAGGCAATGTCACATCTGAAATGAACATAACTACAATTTTTATAAATCAGGTATGCAATATTATATAAAGTTAATATTATTTGCAGAAACTTTATAAAACATGGACAAGTTGAAATTATTAGTTATCAATTTTGTCTATTGTTATTATTATTCTTTTATGGTATAAAGTTGTTTTTTACCTAGCACATATAGACTTAAAACACAATTGTAAGATTCTATGCCAAATGTCAAGGTTAAACATAGTGATCAAATGTTTAATATTTTCAGAGAACTGCTTGTGTGAGGGAATAAAAACAAACAGAAGCTTAAAATGTTTCACAAAGAGTAAATGAATAATTCTCTATCTTAATCTAATTCCTCACAGCCGTTACCTCCCTGGTGAAATAATTATGACTGATCTGCCATTGGATAAAATATTAGGCTGAATTTTCTGGAAACACCAGAGTCATGTAAAAGTTAAACCAACTTTATTGCTTGTTCTTCTTGGTATCCACAATGATATCTTTAAAACATTAGCAACATTATTAATTACATAAGATAAAAAGAAGGCAATACCTATAATTCACAATGTCTTTTCCAATTCTTGTAAATAAAACAATATTCCAACATTGGCTTTTGGTCGACATTGCTTTTTGTCACAATATTGTTTACATATCATGTGAATTTTTGCTTTGTATTGTATTGCCTCATGTGACAATTTATGTGTCCAATGAATTTAATGAACTGTTCCTTCCCATTTTGTAGAATGCCTGGTCCCGGCACGCAAACACAAAAACCATCCATGAATACCCACTTTCTAGCACATTTTTACCTAAAAAACTGCACAGCAAAGAGCATCTAAACGACTCGGATGGTATTCCACTTCTCAGCCAATCACCATCCTGATCTTGAACTGCTGAAAGCTTTAACAAATAACTGTGGTATGTGGTTTTCGTTTGTTGTTGTAAAAATCTCTGTGTCATGTTTTATGAACCTTTTCTCTCATTAATGTAGAATACACGTCATCCTCCATTTTGAATTTCTTTGTTTTGTCTAATTACTATGGTCGTTCTCGGTATATGTTGTTCTGGCTTTTCACTGAATAGTTCCAGCCTAGACTGATGTACATACCGAGAACAACCAATGTAATCCAACGAAAGATATTCAAAATGGCGAATTATGGGTATTCTGCCGTAAGAGTTCTTTTTAGTGGTGTAATTTGGAAACAGCAGAAGATGACAGATATATAAAGTATGTAAAATGAAGTTACTTCTTGTTGTAGAAATTATTGTTACCAAAGATGTAAACGCTATTTATAAGTAAGAAATGCTTCCCCTTTGTAACACATGTTATTTGTGTTGAATGCAGCAGAAACATTAAAAAAAAGATTAAAAGGTGAAGTCGTTTCTCACAATACACTGCTCAAATCTGACGACTTGTAGAATTTTAGAACATTGGATCAAAGGTGAGATTGGTTGAAGCTAACAACTACAAAGTTAAGTGCAGCTTTTTGTCGTATAAAAGAAGGGTTTTCTATAGAAATTTTGTTGAATCCTCATATTTCTCGCTTTGGTCATTAATGGTTGTATATGAAAAAAGAATTGACAATGATAATTTAATTATCATAATGACAATGTTACTTCATTCTTTTCTCCCATGTGTTACTTAATATTGAATTATTCACAGAACAAAATTTCTTTTGTTGATATTGATTTTCTTTACTAACATAGCACAACCTCTTTCAAACTCTGCTTATTTGTTTCCCTTCCTTTCTTCTCAATACTTATACTCATACTAGTAATGAGATTTATTTCACCGTTATTCTTTCTAGTTTTGACAAAGAGCTTCTATAGATAGCCTAACTATTCTGACTTATATGGTACAATGGTTGCTTTAGTACAATGTATATAACATGTTATCCTGGGTACCGTTTTACTAAACAGTTTACGCTTAAGATTTGCGTAAGTCTAAAACAACAATTCCTCATATTTCAATATTGGACGAAGCAATATTGCAAAGTGACACATCATTGGAATCGTCTCTCCGAGACGCTTCCAATGAAGTGCCACATTGCAACATTGTACTTTCATTGAAGATACTATCCATGTTTATCAATTATGACTTACGCAAACATTTTCCGTAAGTTGTTTAGTAAAACGGGCCCCAGCAGATTCACTGGAGTCTACCACTTTCCATTTTCTTATTTCTCATTATATTTTTGTGTTTAAATGGTTGGCACTTTGCTTTTCTTAATCTGGTTACCTAACTCATATTCCAATTTTAATTTTTATTTCAATTCTGTCTGCAAAATCATTTTGTCTACAACCCAAAATCTGTCAATTACACTTGTGTTTAGATGCCAAGCATTGCATCAAGGAGAAAATGTCATGAACATGTCCCTTCTTTTGTATGAGGACTATTTGTATGGCATGTTTTCATTGCTACATTGTTTTATTTTTCAAAACCTTTTAGTGAAGTGGGTATTCCAATTCATTATGACATGAGGAGAAATTGCTTATTAAATTTATGTCTGAAGATAGACTGATAAGTATATATATACTGAAACAACTTTATATATATTAAATACTGTTATAAACAATTAAATCTATTTTTTCATGCTAGGATCTCACCTATATGTCCAAGCCTTTTTATCTCCTTGAATTGAAATACTGATAAAAAAATGAACCATCAACACAAATTTAACCCATTTAACATGGATCTTACATCTTGAGTCTTATCATAATTTTTTTTTTCATTTGAGATACTATTGAAAAGATTGTATTGCAAACATCTTACCCATTTTTAGTTTAATTACTTTATTATATAGAATATCACCATCATGTCAATATCTTTTATATGGTCTTGAATTGAAACACTATTAAAAACAATGTACTGTGAACAAAAATCCGTTCAATCCCCACATAGGATCATACACTCAGAGTTACATCTTATTACTTCTTTTTCAGTTGGCCCTACAGGGTCGGTTTAGCAAGAATGCCATCATTAGGGAGTATCCTGAGGGAGATCGCAGTGACGATTCACCGCTTGATATAGATTACTAGGACGCTTGTTACCACAGACAGAGGATCAAACCTGTTTATTAGAACAAGAGACTGAGAAGGACTAGGGGATGGTTTATCTTTCCTTATGATGTTCAAGTTTATGAACAGAGCCTTATCCCTGTTCTTAGTATTTATATGTGGCTGTTGTATGAAAATTCAGTATATATGTAGTATCAAATGATATCAAATGGATATAGAAGGAATAATTGGTTGAGTGAAAATCAATAAGTGTAATAATAATTATGTGCAGATTCATTTTTTCACAATTATTTTTTCTTTTTTCCTTTTTCTTTGCAAAGACAACTTAATAAAGTCCTTTGAGAAATCTGCTGCATAAGTCTTTAGAAACCAGTGTGACAAAATTATAAAAAGCTTGAAAAAAATGAGCAATTTATCCTTTAGTCAAAATGGTCCCTATCCAATACCATTTTTTTAATATTACATGTATTTTCTATCTGGTGTTGCTTCCAAATGGGATCAGTGATTATTGCAAAATTGGGGATTTTGGTAAGTCACTTTTTCTTATATTTCCTTTTCTATTTGTACTTACATATGTTGGGTTGTTATTGTGTAAGATATGATACAAAATCCCTTGATGATTGATTGACATAGCTGTAATATTGGTGAGTGGAACCAGTATATTGAAGAAAGTAATCCTTTCTTTTTAAACTACTGAAGTCACAAATTCTTATACTATAAAGCATGTTGTACTTTCATCCTTTCATTCTCAATGATCTTATTATCAAGTCATTTTAGTTTAAACTTTTCTACTTTACATTGACTGGATACTAAACCAGTACTTGGGCAGATTTGAGGGCTAGTCCTTGCGATTTTCACCTTGCCTTATGGGGATCGAATCTGGGACCCTTGGTACAAGAGGTTGATGCTCAACTATCACCCAGTGTCATTTACATATCATATTTCGAACATTTGAATGATCTCTTTGTCAAATACTTTCAAACTGTGAGTGTCCCTTTAACTTTGAGGTATAGAGATTTTACTGTTTGGGGAACACGTAAATGTAAATTATTTTATGTCTTGTCTTGGAGATGTAATCTCATTTTTACCTTTAATGACCAATTTGGTTCCAGATAAGAGGTCATCTTCAGTCTTCTTATTTTGTGTTATCTTTTCATGTCTGGGGAATCCTATTCTTTACTACATATTTTGATTGTCTTGATGAGGGATTTAAATGAGTTACCCTTAGCATAGGATTAAGAAGAGGCATAAAAAAGTAAGCTTAGGAAAACCATCTTTTACTGTATTTGCAAACTATTCAAAGTTCAATATGTGTCTTGTTGTTATCAAAATCAAAGCTTAGATAGATCCTCTAATCAATATTTGAATAATAATTGCTTTACATTCCTTTGGAAGCAAAGGAATAATTTTTGGATTTTGTTGACATTTTCTCATTTTTCATTAACAGTTTCTCTAGATTGCCTTCCATATCACTTCAAAGCATAAAAGTCAATAAAGGAATGCAGGTGTATGAATTGACATGATTTTCTTTAGAGCCAGTTAGTTAAAAAATAGAGACCATTCCAATTTAGCTGTGTTCAACTTGGAACAACAGGTGTCCTGAGTGAGAGACCAATATTCTTTCCGAAATTTAATGCAGTCAATGTGACATGATTTGTTTATCTCTCACCACAGACCAATTAGGTTCATATGGGAAAGCATCCAGCGGCTTTAAAGGAATATTCTAGAGTGCTGGGTACCTTTTTTCTAAACATTTTATGCTTAATATTTGCGTAAGTTCAAAACAACATTTCCCCTTTTTTTACAAAATAAGGGCAAAGCAATATTGCGAAGTAACACATCATTGGAGTCGTCTCTCAGAGGATGTGTTGCATGACAATATTGTGTTTTCCTTAATGATAATTTCAATGTTTATCAGTTTTGACTCATGCAAATGTTTTCCCTAAGATGTGAAGTAAAATGATACCCAAGTGAGGAATATATTGAGCATAGATAGGTGTGGTGACTGTCAGGATATATATGAACTACTGTTAGAAACAGCATTTGGGCCGCGTCACGCGAAAAGGGGCACTCGGACATAAATAAAAACCGCTGACTCAGCTCTTTCTTAGCACTATTATTCCAGCATCTAGTCACGACAGTTATCATTTGTATTTATTTAAAGGTAGCACTTGATGTCCTCTAAGATGGCAAATAGTGTAGCCCCAGACCAGCCGCCACGTCAGTGATGTGGCGGCTTGTCTGGGGCTACACTGTTTGCTATGTCCGAGTGCCCCTTTTTCCGTGACGTGGCCCATTTAATCTCTATCCAACAACATCAACAAACATGTTTTTACTGCAGTAGTGTTAACCCTTAATGACTTCATGTTTATGCAAACAGGTTGGATACAGGCCAGCCGCCAAGTAAATTGGCGGCTGGCCTGTAATCTAACCTTTTTGCTACTTCGAGTATCTTTCCTCAACAAGATTAAGGAGATATTTAAGGTTTTGGAAAGTAGCCAACACAAGAATCTATCTTTAGAAAATTACCCAGCATTCAAAGGGTTAATGACTACAATGATTATCATGTCAAGTTGATATATGTATGATGAAGACCTCAACAGAAGGATAACTATTGACAATTTAATACAATTACGAAAATGCATACTGTAAGCGTTATATGTGGGCAGTCTTCCAAGTTTCTGTTTTGTGTACCTGCTCAAAAGTAAATGATATCATACCATGGTCTTTTACAAGTTGTATTTCATAAATTAGTTGACAAACCGTCTTTATGGGTACTCATTTGAATTGTCTTGTCATGACTTTTCTAATGAGTAACCTCAATTTAGGGTTCAAATAAGCAAAACATATGTTAGCTATTGGACTATCTGGACTTGTCCGTAATGATAGACTAATATGAAGCAATGTCATTATTGTATTGATGTTGAATAAATGAAAAGTGTTTGTTATAAATATCAAGGTTGCTACTATTTTGTTTCTTCCAAGATTTCGCTTTATCATGTTTCTATGACATCAGTGGCTTATATGCTTTCAGTGGCGATAAAGACTGTCTTAGTGGCCATTTAACCGAGGAAACTAACCTGTCAAAGACATAATCACATCAGGTCAGCGAAAAACACTGTCGTCAACTGAACAGTTGTGTTTATTTATAAACAGTACCAGCATGTTCTCTATAACAATGCATTTGGATGCATTGTTTGCGTAAACATTTTCCGAACGTTTAATAAATAACGCCCGCATTGTTTGCGTAAACATTTTCCGAACGTTTAATAAATAACGCCCCTCAAAAAACTTAATGGTAGTGTGTAGAAACCAGTCGTGTAGAATTGAAACAATAAATTATTACAATCATTGTTCCCTTTTCCTCGATTTCCCCTGTTTAGGAAAATCTTGTATCGCATTCCACAAATTATCCATCCAATATGTAATGACTGAGAAATATTTCCCTCTGCTTATATTCTATGCACTTTTGTTACATTACGTCACAAAGTCTTTGATGTAGTTTGTTATCTTCAAACTTTTGATACATCACGGAACGATATTGATTTGTATGCTTTTAGTTTTTCCATTGACTTAGCCAACCCAATTCATAAATGATCAATTTTCTGAATACTCACATCTGTTGAATGCCATAAGTAAACGGAATCTAACAAATATAAACTAAAAAGGTATCACACATTATACTCGCCAATTTAGGTTTTGTAATCGGAGAAACGTGACAATTAAATATTCAATCATAACATATTACTGCGCATAATCCATTGAAAAAAATACACTTAAAGACGAGAACAAATAAACTGCTAGAAATGTTTATGAACTGTAAAAATAGGATATGCATAATACATACATTAAATGGTGTGGGAATAACGCACACGTCGGCTTGCTTCGGGTTTAAGCATTCGGTCCCCTCTCTCTTGTCTTATGCTTCGCACATGTCCATTATTCATTTCATGGATGTAAGGATGGAAAACCTCAATGCATTCAATAACAAAAATTGAAACCGAATCTAAGGATTCCTAAGGATAACTAACTCCTGTGCATCATTGCCTGAATGGTTGATGAACTGGTCAGATGTCAAACATTGACCACGTCACCGCACATTTCTGCAAAGTTAGTAGACCAAAGAATTGCTTAGTAAGTAGACAAAAGAATCTCTAAAATCCACGTTTTAATTTTTTTAGTAAAATTGAAATGTGGATTTAAGTGATTCTTTGGCTTACTTAGTATGCAATACCAAAAATATGCGGAGGCGTCGTCACATTAACACCAAAATGCATGTGTCGATTAAACATGGTGAATACACAGCGATTCTTATAGACTCTTTTCTAGATAATCTGTCAGAAGTGTATTTTGATGTTGCACACATGTGCGGGTAAAATTGTGAAGGAGCCAATTTTACTGATTGGATTGAAACAATGGGGTATGCAGAAACTGTTCACCAATAATGTTTCGGAGCTAAGACTTGGGGATTTACAAAGATTTATTGTAACAAAAAGTCTGTGATAAGCTGGCGAAAAGCGCATCACTAAATATCTGAACCCTTTACCAAACAACAATTTTCGACTGTCCCAAATTGAAAGAGTTTGTAGACGACATTCCAAAATGTGATGAAATGGTAAAGTAATCTTCTCATAGAGTAGAAAACATTGTGGGAAAAGGAGAAATTGTGACTTGCCCAAATTGAAGGGAGAACCTTGTTGGTTTAAGGTAGAATACCCATAATCCGCAATCGTTGTTGTTGAGGTGTAATATTCCTCCGCTAGCTTTTCGGAGAACCAAATGTCGTCTTGGTAGTGAATGGCTCGTTGACTGTAGTTGGCTTTGAAACTTGAACCACAGACTTTGCAGGTTTCTTTCACAAGTGTAATAATATAAAAACTAACTACAACTTCCCATCGCCGAATTCTTGGCATACATCGGTACGGTGTATACCGAGAATTATTCAAATAATCCGATAAAATAATGAGTCTCAAATTGTCGGATTATGGGTATTCTATCGGCATCGATAGTATGTCCGACTTTGATTACACGGGTAAATAGATCCAGACACGGCTATTTTATAGCTAAGATAAGTCACGTTCGATTCTGCTTACTGGATACATAACCAGTCCCCGCGCCGAATGTGGGTTAATGAAAGGTTGCAACGTGAATCCCGCTACGCACAGGATTCGAACACATGTCCTTCGTGTTCCGAGGCCGACGATCTACCGCTGGTTCTTTGTCCCTAACATATCAGAGGAATGGGAGGAAATGTGCGATGACACCATGGTCTGACTGAAATACTGTACCCATGAATACCGCATACAAATCCAACCGAAACCAAATTGAAAGCAACAGCAGATAAAAATAACAAAGCCTGAAAACTTGGTCGTGTGAGGTCGGAAAAAAGCCGAGAAATTCATCTGATTTTGGATATAGTCTCTAAAGTGTTCTCTTTTAAGTGCGTTAAAACTGCTTGTTTCCATATGTAGGAATTCGAATGTCAAAATCAATGCTGTTGAAATAATAAAGTATGTGTATGGTTGTATGATATATAATTACGAATAACAACTGAAATCAAATTAAATCTGAAGGTGTCAATACTATCTTACTATGAGCATCATATATGAGGTAGCTTTCAAAACTATGTTTTTTGTTAAATATACATATCAATTCACAGTACACATGAATTAATAGAAGTGAGCTATATTGTTTATGTTGTGATTCAAATGACATCGAATACGATTTCACTTTATTTGTGTCTGCATTTGTTTTAATAATCAACGGAAAAACTATTTGAAGAAAGTTAACTATAACAGACCAAATATGCTCGAATTTATTGAACTCATGAAATCAACAGATAAAACTACGATATTTAGAGTTGCAAAAGAAGCTTTTTCTCTCAGAAATTCAATTGTATAGTTGTTGTATTTTTTCTTTTGAATCAATCCTCATGATATGTTGTTTTTTTTCATTCACCATGTGATATATTTGTTTTTCATGATATGTATGTATGATGATGTACTATGTACAAGTCGTGAAATAAAATCTGTTCTGTTCTGTTCTAAGTATTAGAATTCGAAATTAGCTTGTTTCCAATGGCAATTCTCCAGTGCATTTTATACTACAGATCAACAAAAAACTAAATTTAACTCCCAAATTTCCCCACATCTTGGAATAAGCAGCTCCAAAACGAATAGACCTATATAAGGATATAAAGACTATGAAGTGGACAATGATTAAAAACTAACCCTTCTTTTTAAACTGTAATGAAAATTTATTTTACTATACTACACTAACAAATTAACCATGACATTTCATATATATATAATGATCATATGTGAAAGAATCGATCAACAATTCTATGATTTATAAATTAAAAGAAGACAACTTCAGGATAATGAATTATAGTAGAATTTGCTTCGAATCTCCAAGAAGTCTTATGTATGTGTTAAGGGAGGAAATTACAAATAAATAATAAACTATCTTATTTTATCAAAGAAACGTTTCAATGTTCAAGTGGCCCCTTTTACATTTCATTATGTTTGGTTCGTTAAATTAAAAAATTAAACATGGAACCTTTTTCATCGGTACATGTTGTCTGGAAAGAGTAACTTTGTCTTACACAGAGTGTTTGACAAAATAACTAATTTTGACACCATTTGTGTCATGTTTTTGGGGTTTTTTTTCTTTTTTTTTTCTCTCTTTTTTCTTTAGGTACATATACAGTTATATAACAGATGCATATGTCATATCTTCTTCATGTTCAGGTCGATACCACAAAACATGGTATCGAGGCTAGCCTGTCTTGACATGCTGCGTGTCACCCTCTTTGGTGCCTTATCTAAGGTCAAGGACTTAGGCGGTGAAGTAGATACATAACCCCCGTCAATATCGTCCACCACGTCTTTATGACCCGGCATTGGAAACTCCGCGAAGAATTGTTGTGTTTCACGAGCGACTACTGTGTTGTTCGTACAGTTAAGATACATATCTAAAAATAAAATACGAGATTTCTGATTTATTTTTGAAAACTTTGATTGAGTTGTTGTCTCATATTGTTTACAAAGATTGAGGGACCTCCGTCGCCTACAGGTTAGAGTATAGAACCTGAAATCACATGGCCCCTCTCTGTGTAGGTTCATTGCTCGCACGGCATTTGGATTTTTCATGAGGGGTAGTCTACCGGTTGAAGGAATGCCGATGACTCTACCCGTCTCGAACAGACCTTCCTGTATCATTATAGGCCGGACATCGCAACATTTCTAAAAATACTGTTTACGCGAAATAAAACGCATGAAATAGACTAAATATTAATTATATGATATACAATCTTTAAGTGAAGATCAGTTTCTATTTGATTTTCACAATTTTTCTTTGTCCATGTCTATAGTTTTTTCTTTCGATTTGCTTAAAAGACTTTATTCATACTTGAGATTGCATTGAATCTTAGACCAAACAACGCATTCTTATACTTTTAAGACTTTGAAAGGCATGAAACTCAATAACTTGGTTTAACTGAACATGTTTATCTAATTCAGTTATGACATGTAAAGTGGTCATGGAATTCGATCTATAAAGAATCATTCCTTAAAATATTAGTCATGGTTTTCCCCAAAACTATCAATTTTATTCTTATGTATAAGTAAGGTCAGGAGATATCCCAAAAGTAAAATAAATATATACACGTTACAATAAAATGAATTATGAACGTTACCTTTCTGCTTAAAAAATATATCTGAACCACTACTTCTGTATTGGAAAAATGCTTCCTCCATCTGAAAACATTATATAAAGCGTTGAAAATATTTTAACACAAAAATAAGGTACTATTCTGTTCAATGGTTTTGAAATCGTTAACTGTTTTCTTTGTCACACGGGTATTTTGCACGTGTTAGTTCAGATGCGCTAACAAAATGTGACCGTATTTGTTTCATAAACGCACACAGTCTTAGACTTTGGGACAGTATGTACTCGTCGAACCAGGTTGACAACGACATTATACTTAAAAGACCCATGCAATATACGATCAACATCACGTGTCGAAAATGTCAAGTCTTCGTAATCTTCATTCAATCACGGAATTCTATTATTGGCATGACGCAGCCTATCTTGTTCTAAGCGACCATACTAAAGGAGAAATGATATTGATATAAGACATCTAACGGCGTAATACGAACACAAGTCATTCAAACAGTACAACCAGAAGCTTAATGAATGACTCGCGTCCTGTTTCAAGACATGTGAGTGTTAGAGTAGGTAACTTTTCAACCATTGTGTAACAGTCATCACTTAACCCATAGAATGCGGGATCATTTTCTTAAAATATATTTTTTGTGTCGTATGCTTTCCAAAACCTTAAATATGTTCTTACTTTTGGCGAGGAAAGATACCTAAAGGAGCAAACAGGTTAGATTACAGGCCAGTCGTAAATTTATTGGCGGCTGGACTGGATCCAACCTCTTTGCATAAGAACATACCAGAAGATCATTTTACAATTCATCACATTTCGAAATGTCGTCTGCAAAAATTTTCAATTTAGGAATGTCGAAAGTTTGGCGTTTGGTTAAGGGTTAAAGAAAGATTCTGTGAACGTTTTGTTACATCTATCATTATTTCACAGAGTCTACATTATTTCACCGTATTTGTTTTACATCGGTTGTGAAGGAAGCGAGTTTAAAGCCACTCCCCATGACTGCTTCCTGGATACCAAACCAGTAATCGCGCCGGGGATTCGAACCCGGGAACCTCGGTTCAAGAGCTCGAGGCTCTACCCCTGCACCAATGTAGCACACTGTATCATTGTAGCCCACTGTTATCTTACCACAGTAACCACGGCTTTGTTGATTGGATCGATGGAGACGAAATGCCTCTCATCGACGCACGCAAGGGAGGCCAGGAAGTCAATCTTGTTGTTGTCATGTTCGTCCTCACAGATGATGGCGTGTTTCTGAACCATTTCTGAAAAACATTTTGTAAGTTTTAGTAAGTCCTTTAAAGTTTGGACCCGACTTTATGCTTATACAAACAGGTTAGAGCACAGGTCAGCTGCCAATTCACAGCCGCCAATTAAATTGGCGGCTGACCTATGATCTGACCTGCTTGCTACTCTGAGTATCTTTCCTCATCAACATTGAGCAGATATTTAAGGTCTTTGGAAGCAGGCGACACAAAAACCTATTTCTAAACCGATACCCAGAATTATAAGGGTTAATCAGAATTAAAGTTATAGTAAGTTACTGACACATGTCCCATATGGGTGTCCTCTTCGTCAGTGATGTGCCAACATTTTTCAGTTATATTAACAATCCGTATCTATAATATTTTTGTCTTTTAAATGTTTGCTTTTATTTCCTGTGTTCTGCATATTTTAACTATTTAGTATAAATTAAATACTTATTGTTAACTCGTTATATTCGCTGGAAAATAGAAAAGAATCAACACATCCTTTGTTTAGTTTTAGTTTAACGCCATATCACCATTATTTCGATTATATTTCGTCGATATTTTGAAACGCATGTCAATTTTGCCCTTTGGCAATACCCACGTTTTAACATACAACAATGTACGTTAGACATATAACTTACATTTATTACCATAAAAATTCCACAGGTAGGATTCATGTTTCTCTCACGTCTTTGTTCACCCTTTTCTGAGGCAGTGCTTTCCTCCTTGCTATTACATTTACTAAGAGTCTTTGTAAGACAGACCCCTGTTCTACAATAGGAACTATTCAGGTATTTCCGTGAGCTGAGAAATACTCCCTGGATTTAAGTCTAGGGTTACGATATTTCTGGTAACCCAGGCTTACAACACATTTCCTTCACGAGTCAACATTTAGTAGTTCAATGTATATGTAAGTGTTGAGCATCATTTCAAATAAACTTCTATGGGTAACTCATACCTAATAATGACATTATATGTTGTGGTACATATATACAAAACTAATTGACTATTTAGATTTCAATTTTAGAACTATATTTGGAAACGGCATCCTTATTATCTCAGAGGCATTTTTATTGGATAAACCCGATGTGTTCAGATAGCCTGGGGCCTAGTCCGTACGTTTACCCCGCACCTAATGTGGGTATGCAAGGGCCAGGACCCCAGGCAAGTGTAAAGATGGGCTGTTCTACTTACTGTCTTTGTCCTTAGTGTTATCGTTATACAAAACGTCTACCCCGACACCACTAGCACCAATGGTGAGGAAGTACTCGGTCCCGATAACCTTGTACCTTTGCCACGTCCTTTTATCGACAAGGTTGTTGTGTAAACGAGTTACCTTGGTGTCCTTGGTCAATGGTTCCTCATCTGAAAAGTGGAATAGCTTAATCATTTACCAAACGTCAAACTTTCGACTGTCCCAAATTGCAGACGACATTTCAAAATGTGACGTAATTGAAAATTAATTTTCTGATAGCGTAGAAAACCTTGTGGGAAAATAGAAAACTGCTCGTTACAAGCAATTTCTCCTTTCCCGACAATGTTTTCCGGTGTCGTCAACAACGAAGCGGTCAAATGTTGTTATTGTTTGGTAATGGGTTAAGTATAAACTTATCTATTTTACATCGATTGTGACGGAAGCTTGTAAGCTTAATGAATTCACTTTCGATGAATGCTTTCTGGATACTACAACAGTACTCGCGCCGATTTGTGGGTTAGTGAAAGTTTACCTCGCCGTATGGGGATTCGATCTCAGGAACCTCGATTCAAGAGACCGACGCTCTACTACTGCACCATTTGAATTGTTTGATCCTTTATTCCGTGATATCTTAATTTGCCGAATCTGACACAGAATTCCTTAGTAATCACTGCGACAAAATGAAATATTGCTCGAAAATAGATGGCCCGTTGGAATTACATGGATATCGCAATATTTAACACATTAGGGAATGCTTAGTTTGTAAAGACAAACCGATTTGTTTGATTGACAAAATCTAAGCTGCCTGTTAGCGGAGAAACGCTAAGTGCGTGATGAAATCATGATTTTCGCAATGATGAACTTTTTGTCGACAACATCACGATAAATGACGTTCAACGAAAGGTTTGTATCGTCCATATAGCACATAATGATATTTAACTTTTTAAACATTCATCTTTATCCCTTTTTTTCAGTTTAATGAAGTAGTAATTCTAGTATAGTTATAAGTTAGAACATAGCCATAAATAGCTTTCCTTAGAATCATTTTGATGTTTACACAACGCAATACATATACAGCGGTAGTCCGCATTTACATTGGTTATGTGATGTGTCGTTTATGTTTGAGCCTCTATTTTTTTTATATATGGGTTTTACATCACATCAACATTATTTCAGTTATGTACCGATGCCCGACTCTTAATGATGGAGGAAGACCCCATACTCAACTGCCCATAAGGGCAGATCAAGTCGGGTAGAACCATCGGCATTCCGTAAGTCAGTCGGGAGACTGCCTCTCATGAAAATCCATATCCATCTCAGGATTTGAACCCACGCGTGTGATTTTAAGTTCTGTACTCTAACCACTAGGCCACGGAGGCCCCTTTGAGCCTCTATACATTATAATGTTGTAAAAAGATGCATTCACCCCGAAAATTACTGCAGTCAAAATGAGTTTTATCCTTGATATCATACTCCCACTCTGTTGCCTCTTCTATCATAATGTCACAAAACAAAATGTTCAGTGAAGCCTCGTTTATCCGGACCCCGATTATCCGGATGTCTCGCAAATCGGACGAAATTGTAAGGGAACGGAATTAGTTTACCAGTTTGTTGCAGACGATTTTTGAAAATATTGTGGGTAAAAGAGGAATTGCTCGTGACGAGCAATTTCTCCTTTTCCCACAATGTTTTCTGCCATATCTGATTATTTTTTAATATCATCACATTTTGAAATGTCGTCTGCAAACTCTTTCAATTTGGGACGGTCAAATATTTGGCGTTTGCCAAAGGGTTATAAGTATGCACGTGCATACTGACCGTCTTTGTCTTAATGTGCATGAGAACATGCTCTGCTTCATTAGTCCGGATGATTCGGTAAACCGGACATATTGTTGGGAACGGCCGTGTTCGGATTAACGAGACATCACTGTATTTAAGTCTAAATGTTGCCGTCTGATGTTGCTTTGGGTTGAGGCGGTCACAAAGTCCCACATCGGAAATATTGTAATCAACCGTTAGCTTTCAAACCCGGTTAACGCTTACTTTTAAAAAGTGCGGTTAATATCATTAGTTGTAAGGAAACCCGACTCTAAAAGCATGTCTAGGTAGAAAGAAGCGGTTGCTGTTTAAATGGGTCAAAAATCAACTGGGAGCAGGGGAATATAATTTAACACTTACTTAGCTCTGGAACCAGTATGGCACTTGTCTCGAACCATTCCCATGTTTTACTGTGCTTCTGAACTTTTCTTCTCAAAACCTTTCATATAAAAATACTCATTAAAGAATGCCGTGAATACATCAAACTGTAAGACACATACGTTGTAAATAGTTATGTCACAATGCTATTATTAATTATTGACCTGATCAAGTTTCAACTTACCAACTTGTCTATACACCGAGTGTTTCTCATACACCGCCCATAGGGCAGGAAAGATACAAATTGAACGATCGCCGGATAATAATTTGATCTTCCCAGTCATACAACATATCCTAACATTGTGCTGAAACATCACAAAGGAAGTTGTATTTATATATATGAAAGGTTTTTAACCGTGTTAAATCACAATGAACAAAATAATGACGGCTTTTTAACCATATTACGAAATCGTTTTTCTCATATTTCTCTTGTAACGTTATCACGTTTTATCCATTA
Source organism: Cerastoderma edule (assembly GCA_947846245.1). Taxonomy (NCBI): domain Eukaryota; kingdom Metazoa; phylum Mollusca; class Bivalvia; order Cardiida; family Cardiidae; genus Cerastoderma; species Cerastoderma edule. The sequence goes on along the minus strand of OX401419.1, from coordinate 6,128,833 downwards.
CCAAACAATAACCACATTTGACCAGGTTATTGCAGACGACTCTGGAAACATTGTGGAAAAGGGGGATATTGCTCTAAACGAGCAATTCATCCTTTTCTCACAATGTTTTCTGCCATATCAGAAGATTATTTATCAATTTCATCACATTTTGAAATGTCGTCTGCAAACTCTTTTATTTTGGGACAGTCGGACATGTGGCGTTTGGTAAAGAGTTAATTGCTTCACAAATGTTCATGATTGAAAAGCCATTTCCATGTTAAAAGAGATTAGTACTTATTTTAACAAATCGTTGAAAAACGCCGTTAAACATAGGATGAAATAGCATTATTCAATAAGGTCATGAACTCACCAGTTCAAACTTTGTAACACCGTCGACTGGTACCCGACTAAACAGTTTTATAAGTTCCTTATGGTCCAGCTGTGGGACGAATCGGCCGTCTACCAGTACCAGCTCATCTTTATTTCTAAAGTTAATACAATATTAGTATTGAGTTGGTTAATTGGTTATAAAAAAAAAGTAAAGGTAAAGGTTATTTATTATAGTGTCACCCCTATTGAAAGGGCTAGCCAGTTTTGGCTTTTGAGACACCTTTCACTGATTATACCAAGTACCGCCCAACTTATATCACTATGCACTATGGTAGTAAGTTCATGTTTTATTTGGGTTTTCACTCCTTTATCAGTTATACAAAGAATTGAGGTAAATACATACAATATATTAACCAAACATATCTGAGTAGTCCAATTGAATTGTAATTTCATAATGTCATTACATGTTTCAATGAAGTCGTTATTCGTAACCTTGCAATGTTTTTATTTGATGTATTCAAAAAATAGGAATTTATATTATGATAGAGCAAGAGTAATGAGCAAATGGTTTCTTTATATCACTTGTTATGTTTTAACCTCTTACACATGTATATATGAAGGCCTATGAACCTGTTGTATTAATGTCTCATTATTTGTGAATGGACCGATGGTCTTATCATAAAACACAAGTTGACCTTGAACTTGAACTGAAGATCACATCAACAGTTCTTCGGTTGCATTATCATTTTGGTGTCTACTTTTGAACCGATTAAGTAAATGCCCAAGATCTATTACCCAGGGTACCGTTCTACTTAATTTTTTACGCTAAAGTGTTGCGTAAGTTTAAAACAAGATACCTTTTATAACTATACTGCGCAATGATATATTGCAAAGTAACACATCATTGAAATCGTCTCTACGAGACGCTTCAAATGAATTGCCACATTACAATCCTGTATTTTCCTTTAAGATGTTATCCATATTTACCAATTTTGACTATCTTACATATTTTCCCTAAGTCGTTTAGTAAAACGGTACCCAGAAGAGCTATACATTCCAAACACTAACAAGATCTGCCCTACTTCAATAAAGACGACAAATGTAGTGTTTGAATAGCATGAAAGTGCCGAATGTTACCCACATAAAATAATAAATTTCAAAAAATTAAAATTGAATCATAAGTTAAAACTACGAACTATGAATTACATCCATCGTAATTTTGTATTAACTACAAAAGTTTGTTTCTGTCAAGACTTCAATACAACGAATATGTGTCCATATATACTGATGAATGTGGGTATCTTTTAGTTTGCCTTCAATTGGTGATCTTCATATACATAATGAATAGCCCATCAACAATAACGACATTTGACCAAGTTGTTGCAGGCGACCATGGAAAACATAATGGGAAAAGGAGAAAGTGTTCGTGAAGGGCAATTCTTCCTTTCCACACAATGTTTTCTGTCCTATCAGCAGATTATCTTCCAATTTCGCCTCATTTTCAATTGTCGTCTGCAAACCCTTTCAATTTGGGACAGTCGAAAATCTGGTGTTTGGTAAAGGGTTAAATGGTGATCTGATCCGGGTTTCACAAAACATTTCAACTTGAGGACGTCCTCAACATAAGATTTTCACTCAGCTGAGATTTCTCAACTTGTTCGTATCACGTAAAATATCAACCTCAGCTGAGGAACGGTTTGAGTAAGATTTAATTGTGCTTAGGTGGCCCAATTTGCAATTTCCTTCGAGGGATAAGGACCCCTTTGTTTTGGTATCCCTTACCCATATTTCCGCTGTGTCTTGTTATATATTGCCGATTATAAGATACGTGAATGTAAATTGCAAGTATATCAAAATCCAGTAGTTTCACAGACAATTATGCTGTTTTCTCCGAAGTTCTTTCTATTTAACCGTTTTGTTATGGCCCTGTCTAGGTTTATCAAGTTCTACTCAAGTACCCGGCTATATAATGTATGAAGTTTAAAATATGTACCATACACGTACGAACAATGAACCGTACATTGGTTGTACGTAATAAATAACCATATTCAGATGTAAGTAACTAATTTAGATTAATTACGTTGAAATGAATGCAAAAATATAGTTGTTTGTCTTACTTGATCGCCATCTTATCTGCAGGCGACCCTGATATCAGTTTCGTACAGAAATGTCGATAATACCCATCCTTCTGACCGGAGTCGTCTGTTAAGATGTTTATACCAAACTTGTCCCCCAGCATTTGGTTGTCTGTCGCATAACGATGCAGGATGTAGACTGGTGAATTCAAGTCTTTCTTGTCCTAGACAGTAAAGTAAAGTAAAAATTGTTTAAACACATTACCAAATAAATACGATATAAGACCAGTTCGTTGTAGACGACTCCTAAAAATACTTTGGAAAAGAAGAAATGGCTCTGAAAGGCCCATTAAAGGAGATCAATGCTATATCAAACTATATTATTTGGTAAACTTTTGGACAGATTCAATTAGTAATCACCAGAAAACACCATCAGCACAAATCAAATGTGAAAGTAAACCAGAAATAACCCAGATTAGCAAGTTTTATAATTCAGATTTCCTGATTCTTCCCCTATGACCTTGACAGTTGATACACACATTTTTGAACCGACCAATCAGAATTCGTTATTTTGAATATGTTAACAAACAGGTTGTTGATAAACATGATTGAATTGGAGGCAACTATATTTCAAGCACAAAATAACTTATTTTAAATGAGTCTATTTAATAGGGTCTCAATGCATACCTAAACTAATTCTCATGACTTTTATGAACATAATAAAAGAACCCCATATATTTTTTGAGTAATTTATTTGTACTCCTCTCCTTTGATGTGCCTTTAACGAGCAATTTCTCTTTTTTCTACAATGTTTTCTGTCCTATCAGAAGAATATTTTTCACTTTCATCATATTTTAAAATTTCGTCTGCAAACTCTTTGAATTTGGAACAGTCGAACATTTTGTGTTTGGTAAAGGGTTAAGAAATCATAATTTGACGTTGTACATGTACATGCACGGACGACTATAAACTAATGTTTGGGTTCATGACATATGGTATTTAAAACGCATATCGTGGAGCGTCCTTCTTTGTACGTGCAATCTTAGTATTCAATAGCGTTACTAAACACTATGTTTAAAACTGCTCTTATTGTATTAGAGTTTCCATCTATAATCACACGTAGGAATTGTAATGTATGAAGCTTACAAATATTGCCCAAATGCGTTTCAATTCATAATCAAGCAAGGACATCTTGTCTTGCACTGCATTTTTCTTCCTCATTTCAAAATCTGACAAGGCAATCGGGTTCTAAAGTGTCAATGTTGTACTGAAATTATATATTATCAAATCACATACGACACACATGGTGTGACTTGTAAGAATAAAAAGATACCTATCAAATGGAACGTGGATCTCATTTCATAGATCCATTCATATCCATCACAGTCTGAGTAAACTTATCAGAATGCGCATAATTCTATATCATGTCGGGTGTATATTTTCTACCACAATAAAGAACCATGACGAAATTAAAAAGGATACGTGTCAAAATTGATTAAAAAAAAAGCAAATTTATTAAAAATTAAGATAAGCAAACGTGTTAAAAAAAAGCAGTTGTGTCAAAAATCAAAATAAAAAAAGTAGAAATGCCCAAAACAGTATGAACAAAAGAGCCACCTTAATCTTAAAGTCTTCTGATTAATTTCCTGTCAGGTCAATTCAATTTTGCTACTCATCCATTTCCTTGAAATATTACAAAACCTCTGAAATGTATGTTACCGCTTGAATGTGACCCGAGAAGGATTGCCGAAATATGAGCTTTTTAACCTTATATGGTCCATAGCAGATATCACTTTCCGTTTTGAATAACGGTCGGGGTACTGTGTTAACAGGCCGAACAGTCCTTGTTCCTTTACATAACTGTTCTAGTTAAAGGATTAATCTATAGTATATCACTTCATTCACAGAGATTCGTAGTTATGATTCTTTGAGGGTAATTGCTATAAAAAAAAAAGAGAAGACATTAACCCCAAGAATCATATCTACAAATCCCTGTGTCTTCACCACATCTGCTGAAGAACACTTGAGAAAGCACTGTGATGAAAGAACTAAGTGCTCAAAATTAGCAATGTATCCTTTGTGGCAAAGTTTTATAACCTAAATCAAACAGAAGAACTTCTTTTCTATTTTTTTTTGTCGTCTGCGTATGTTTTCAATTTGGTACGGTCACAAATTACAATGGTTTATAACCAAACTCGAACAGTAGAACCTTTTCAGGTAATTTCTGTCGTCTGCTTATGCTGTCAATATGGAACAGTAATACATTCCAATAAGAAGATATCGATTAAAAGGTTAAAACCAATATTCGTGTAACAAGCGCAGGTCGATAGAAGCAATACAAAAAGCTGTATAAATTATATTATGTAGATCGATATACATTAGCGTTGATATACTTTTAACGTTTACACTAACTTTAAAAATGATCTTTATTTTCTAATTTACCCTGTCCCCTTAACCCTTTACAAAAGGCCAAATTTTCGACTGTCCGAATTGGAAGGGTTTGCAGACGACATTTCAAAATGTATGAAATAGAAAAATAATCTTCTGATAGGGCAGACACCATTGTGGGAAAAGAGCAATTTCTCCTTTTCACACAATGCTTTCAAAAGTCGTCTTCAACAAGCTGGTCAATTGTCGATATTGTTTGGTAATGGGTTAAATTATTCGTTCGTTCCTTTCCGTTTCACCATCATTGATTATGACGAGCAGTTTTTCCTTTTCACACAGTGTTTTCCGCCCTATCAGAAGTTTAATTTCCAATTTCATCACATCTTTAATGTCGTCTGCGAACTCTTTCATTTCGCGACGGTCTAAAACTTGGTGTTTGTTAAAGGATTAAACCCCGACCTCGACGTGGTAAACCATGTGATTTTTATGTTGATAACCCTATGACCCCGGAAGCCCACCACAGCTTGGAGACACGTTTATATCAATACATTAAATTATGGCAGATACCCAGAGTCAGAAACAGATTAGATCACAGGCCGGCCAGCCGCCAATTTAGTTGGCAGCTGGCCTGAATCCAACCTGTTTGCATAAGCATGAAGTCGGTTCTAGCATTTTAAGGGTTAAAATGGTTTTAGCTGAGCACGAGTATATACACGAACAAAAAGAAAGATCAGTGAAAAAATCTTCCATTCCCTCACATTCATCCATTTCATGTTGAAGAAGGGATTCCTGACGACCTTCAAGTCTTCCATATCGGAACTCGCGGAGAGTCTGTACCACGGGGACTCCGGACTAACACAGTCCGGCTCATCCACATCCGTCTTCGTCTCCACTTGGATCACCTCGAAATAATCACTTTCGTCTAGATCCACACTGTATTCATCATTATTGTGAATGTTACCATTACGCAGGCCCACTTCATCCTTATGAATATTGCCATTACCCCGGCAGAGTTCAGTCTCTATTGCCACTACACTGGAGTCATTTAGTTTGCTTATATCTTTATGCGAGTATTCGCCGATTTTTGACGATTTTGTTCTAGACTTGAAGCGAGTAGGCCTATGCTTCGTAGAATCTGGATTCACTTTCCTTTTGAAACTATCCTTTTCTAATCTTAACGAATTCACACGTTTTTTCTTAGCAGACGAATCAGCCTCAAACCCTATATCTGGGTCGTTTAAAGTGTGTTTATTAAGTCGGCGCTTACGCAACATTTCTGATTTTCTATACACACGAAATGAGAAGACAACCTTATTATAATTATTATCCTGAGTAGAACACGAGTTAACGAACAATAAGTCCACGGGAAGTTCAAAACGGAGTTTTATCAACAAAAATGTAATTTCCCAACACTCCCATACACGTTAAGGAAATGCGTAATAAGGTAAACCCCATGTTTACGGAAAATCCACAACCCACGTTATGCTATTTAAACAGTCGGGCTATTTTCGGAAATTCAATATCATGAATATGATAAAGCACAGCACATAGCGATTATGTTATCTCGATGAATGTTAAAGGAGGTATTGTACAATACAAAACCTGCACGCAGAGTATTTGTTCACGAATTTATATGATAAGTATTTTCCGAATAAAAGTGTACCCCGGTTTCAACAAATTTTTAGGTATTACGCAGTGTCTGTTCGCGTTTTCATGCGTACATGGTTCAAGAATATGAGTATTTTCAGACGGAAGTATAATCAATTTATGACATGCTCGGATTCGAATTGAGTAGAAAACCCAGGCATTTCCCGTGAAGAAACACAGGGGTAAAGGTCATAATACCTGTATTAACACTATAAATACACAAGGGAAACACCTTCAAAGAGAAACCAGTTCTGACGTTCCGCGCTTATCAGTCTGTAAATTTTTATTACGATCGCTAGTCTGTCAATTCTCTATATGTCCCGCATAGCCAAATGATTTCAGCGACCAACGATACCTCAATCTATTCCCAATGACCCAAATTCGAAAATTCGCGTGTCGTCCTAGATTTCTCCGCGTTGACTTGACCGATCTTGTTGAGAGAGGTATCGTTAGACGCAGAAATCATTTGGAATTATCAGTTTTGTACGCCAATAAGGGTTGATTCTTAAGGTTTCAAAATAATTTTGAATTATCTTTATCTGACTTAAAATGACAGTGTGCAGATATCATATTGTTAAGCACTTTTTCCCATTATCACAGTTGCTTTTTGTGATTTTTTGCTTACTATGTGTCATAGTGAAGTATTATAGATAAGTGGTAAAATATCGTATCTTGGTGTGTGGAACAATCCGGCTGTAGGTTAAAGATATGTCTTTATATTTACAACATGAATGTAACAAATACTGCTTCAATTAAACAACTGGCGATAGACCTATATGGATGTTAGGTGGATTCATGGTTAAGTTAGGTGGTCCGGTGCATTTTTGAAAAGAATCATGCAATCTGATGCATTCTATGCGATTTTAGGGTCATTAATGACATTAAGGCGTCACTGGATGGTTTATACATGAATGAAGTAGATATTTGTTATTTTACATAAATCCTGATTGTTTAATTTGGTCAGAATCATGTGGATGTCGCCGCTTACTGGCGTATAGGCAACTACATACCTGAACAAGAAATCCATTTTGATAACACATGGTCCTTTGTCCTACAATGTTTGTATGCAATATGTAATGTCAGGCACGTAGCTAGAGCAAAATGAACCATACGCCAAGTCATCCCGTTAAGGCATGACCCGAGGCACGTAGAGCCGATTTGGGGAGGGTGTGGGGATTTTTGAAAGTAAGATGTCATTTTGATGCATCTGGTAAATTTTCAATGGTGTTTCACCATAGATATTTCATGAGGCATGTATTATGTACAAACATGGTTTTGTTATAGAGCATCTATACTTTATCAGTAAGAAAATTTCATAAGTGAAAATTGGCTACAAGTCGCCGATGGCTAAATCATCAACACATCTAGCCACGAGAGTGCTGTTCCACAATGTCTTAACCCTTTCCCAAACAATAACGACATTTGTCTTCTATGTTGCAGACGACTTTAGAAAACATTGTGGGAAAAGGAGAACTTGCTTGTGAAGAGCAATTTTCCCTTTTCCCACAACGTTTTCTGTCCTACCAGAAGATTATTTTTCAATTTCATCACATTTTAAAATGTCGTCTGCAAACTCTTTCAATTTGGGACAGTCCAAAATGTGTTGTTTGGGAAAGAGTTAAGAAAGAGAATGTTCCTAAAGGGCAAATTTGATAACATATTTTTAAACGTACCTTTTGGTGATATTGATAGTTTCATACTTGTATAGCCTGTTGCGAGTGAACAATATACATTATAAAGAGGAGAAAATAAGGAAAAAAAGAGCTATAGTGCATGTGTACTTGGGAAATGTAATTTATGGCCGTTTTAAAAGGAGACTTGAACTTAGTAATGGACGTGCTCGATTTCGAGAGGCCACTTCACATTGTTTTTAGGGAAGTAAACAAGTACATATCTAAAGTGAATGGGGGGGGGGGGGGGGTAAGTTGTTAGATGTAAAATTAAAGTCTTAACTACAACTTACAACAGTTTTAGTTATATCACGACATTCGCGATATTCACTAGGGTACCGCTGTACTAAACGATTTAAGGTAAATATTTGCGTAAGTCGAATCTGATAAACATGGATAGTATCTTAAATAAGAGTATAATATTGCAATGTGACACGTCTTTGAAACTGTCTCGGAAAATATTTGCGTAAGTCGAAACTGATAAACACGGATAGTATCTTGAATGAAAATGTTGCCATGTGACACGTCATTGGAAGCGTCTCGGATAGACGATTCCAATAATGTGTTGCTATGCAATATTGCTTAGCCTAATTATGAAATAAAAGGGAATGCTGTTTTGAACTTACGCAAATGTTTAGCGTAAACTGTTTAGTAAATATGTACGCAGTGCTATACTAGAAAGGTTAATGCAATGAAGTAATTAATAAACCAAGGAAAGATGCATTTTTGCGAGTTCTGTGCAACATTGGCATCAATCTTTGCTCTAACCAAACATAAGGGACTTATGAGAAAAATATTGTCAGAATGTATTATGAGTAGGCCTACATACAACGTTGTGCAAAATCATCCTGTGAAATTTACATCCTTTAATGATATTGAAGTGGATATGAAAACACGTACTTTGGACCGTATTGTTTTGTACCATTCATAGATTACAAAACTATTTGTTAACACATCTAAATCAAATACAAAAAGATAAAGGAACAATCACCTGATTGATAACCCCAATCAAAAACATTTTTAGCTAGTTGGCATGTTTACGCATCCTATAATATTTCATTGAGTGCAATAAGCGACAGTGGTGCAGAGGCAGAGCGTTGGCCTCTTGTTGCGAGGGTCCCGGGTTCGATTTCCCGTTAGGCGAGGTGAAATGTTCCTAACTCACAAATCCGGTCGAGTACTGGTTTAGAATCCAGGAAGCAGTCATCGAGAGTGGCTTTGAACAAACTTTAAGCTTTCCTCACAATCAATGTACATTTTTTGTGAAACAAATAGGGTTAACTTAACTAATACTTTCGTCCCAGTATTATCTTCTTTCTAGCTCTAAACCTTCACATAATAGAACGGGTTTGCTTAGTAACATACCGATTTCTTTGCATGTTAGGGGTCATCGTTGCATGTATTAAACCAAAGACTCATACAACATTAATTATGTCTCCAAATCAAATGACTGAAGAATAGAAATATCAACCACTGACAGTCACAAAGTATGTGCGACTGAGTCATTGTTCTTATACAGTTCAGATTGACCGAATCCGTCGCTTTTACATGTTACCCGTTTTCCGAGCAATGTAGAAAACGTCAGAATCGAAAATGTTGGGGAACCTACCCGCACCAACGAGCAAAAATCTAACGGTAATGTTTTCTTCCCTGTACAAGTATATATCACTCTGTTTAAAGGAGATGGAAACACGACTTGTGAGATAGCTTAAAGTCGAGGACAAGTACTACTTGACGTACTTATAAAGGTTCTTAGAACGCTACAATAGAGAGGGTCGTTTCAAAATGCGGTTAGATTTTGCGGTCCAAAAAAATTGCAAGTAGACCATGTCTAAAGTAATTCATATACCCACACTATATTTTCGTAATTGATACCAAGGAATATCCATCTTAGTTGTTTCAAAACGTATAAGAAATCAAATAAAATGTAATTGAACTGAATGCCGTAATATATCAAAGCTACATCGATTGAAATCGGCAATTAATCAAAAATAAGTTAAACAATGTTGCGAAATCACAAACAAGCCAAAGGATGACGTAAATCACAAACAAGCAAGAAGATGGCATAAAATCACAAACAAGCCAATAAGATGGCATAAAATCACAAACAAGCCAAATGATGTTGTAAAATCACAAACAAGCCAAAAGATGGCATAAAATCACAAACAAGTCAAAAGATGACGTAAAATCACAAACAAGCCAGAAGATGGCATAAAATCACACAAACAAACCAAAAGAAGGCATAAAATCACAAACAAGCCAGAAGACGACGTAAAATCACAAACAAGCCAAAAGATGGCATAAAAATTACAAACAAACCAAAAGATGTCATAAAATCACAAACAAGCCAGATGATGTTGTAAAATCACAAACAAACCAAACTATGTTATAGTGTCACAAACAAACCAAAATATGTCGTAATATTACAAACAAACCAAAAGATGGCATAAAATCACAAACAAACCAAAAGATGGCATAAAATTACAGGCAAAAATAAGTCATATGCTTACCGTCAAAGGGAATATCGACCTTCTTGTATGCGAGAAAGGACTGGAATCGGCGAAATCCATTGGTACACCATTGGGTGTGGATGTTTGGCATGACGTGGACACACACATCGGAACGAACACATCCATGTCAAGGTCATTGTCCTGTGCAAGGGGCGCATATGACCTTGACCTACTGACCCTTGACGTTTGACTTCTTGACGGCGGTGGGTAGGTCATAGCGTATTTGGAGACGACACCTCTCTCCGATAAGGCGGAGTTTCTGTTGCTGTCACATGACCGTGTCATATCGTCACCGATTGTTTCAAACACAAAAGCTTGTCTCTCATCGAAAGGCTTACATGTTGGTGGCAAGGTGTCAAATTCTATGCCATTCGGTGGAAGGATGTGTTGATTTACTGCTGGTTGCTTGGTACGATTGCTCGTATGTCTATGGTTGGTTGTCTGTAAGCCATCCATGTGATGTCCATTGGTTACAGTGTACGGGTTAACCCGTTTGTTTATAGGCAACCGTCTTTGTCTGGTGTCCTCGCTTACACGATATGGGGACATATCAGGGCTACCTGGTCCCGTATGTCGTGATCGGGTAAAGTAGGATTTGGTTGGTTCTCCATGCAAGACAGGCCTGATGCCTTGGCCATAACGTGTATCATCCCTCGGTGAGCGGACAGAGGCATGCATGTTTCTCCGATGCATATTCTTATATATCCAATGAACAATTTCTCCAAACGACTTCTTTGAAACTACTGACAGGAAAGTGATCAAATTTGGCACAAATGTTCCTTATGTGATCCTCTACCAATAATGTTTAAATGAAATGGTCCAGGTCCATTACAGAAGTAGGTAACAGGAACTTTAAAAAGTTCAAGATTTGGTAAAAGTTAAAATTGCCAAGTCGACAAATATTTGTAAAAGAAAGTTAGGGTAAAATTTATCCCTCTTGTCGACCGATGTCTAGTTTCTTGAAGACTCTGAAGTGCTGACGACTCTATCGTCGAGACCACTTGTGTTGGCAAATCTGAATAAATCTTTGCCTTGTCTGTAGCTTTGTAATCTGGAATAGAAATGGACTATACAATAAGTAATACAGTTTCATCACATTGTGTCAGTCTTTGCATATGATATCAAATAGAAATATACCTCTTCAAGCGAAACAACAATTGAAAATGTTCTTATTACATATCTTTTTTGAATTCTCTATTCATGCATCTGTCTATAAATGCTCAATACAGTGATATCTTGTTAATCCGAACACGTCCGTTCCCAACAAAATGTCCGGATTACCAAATCACCCGGACCAATCAAGCAGAGCATGTTATAATACACATTAAGACATTAACGGTCTATATGCAAGTGTATACTTGTAACCCTTTAGCAAACGCCAAATTGTCGACCGTTCCAAATTGAAAGAGGATTGCAGCCGACATTTCAAAACGTGATGAAATTCAAAAATAATCTTCTGATATGGCAGAAAACATTGTGGGAAAAGGGGAAATTGCTCGTCACGAGCCCACGATATTTTCAAAAGTTGTCTACAACAGAGTGGTCAAATAATTCCGTCCCTTACAATTTCGTTCGGATTGCGAGACATCCGGATAATCGGAGTCCGGATAAACGAGGCTTCACTGTATATAGGAATGAATGTTTCCGTATTTTGACCTCAAACATTATGCTACGAGTTATCTTGTTCTTTCGTCGATGTCCGCTAGAAATCGTTACTCTCGACAACTCTGTATGTGAATTTGTACAATATTTTAAAAGAGTAGCCTTTCTTGAATAGCCTGATAGGAGTGCATTAATTATTTCTTCATTCCTATTTACCTTTATAACATGTTCTTTTTTTTGTGCGCTGTGCTTTCTAGGTACCACTTGTTGTTGTTATCTGAAAAGTCACATGCCCGCATGGCATTGACTAAAGATAAACTAAATATGAAGACTTCTTGTTTGTGGGGGACACTGGTCCAGGGATAGATTGTCGGTGTCGGAATCGTTCGAATTCCATGAAAAGTGGGGTCAACTTTGCGAACTCTTAACTATTATAGTGCTGTAACCGACTTCATTCTTATGCAAATAGGCTGGTTCACAGGCCTGCCGCCAAGTAAATTGACGACTGGCCTGTGATCTAAACTGTTTATTACTTTGAGAATCTCACCTCATCAAAATCAAGCAGATATTTAAGGTTTTGGAAAGCAAATGACAAAATAATCTTGTTTAAGATAATTATTCAGCATTATAAGGATTAATAATGAACAGCGAGTGCGAGAACCTGCTATGTATCCAAGAAACAGAGTCGAGAGCGATTGGTATAAGTAGTATATAGTTGCTTCATAAGTGATTTATATTAATGTTGATGTGATGTTAAACCCATATAAAAAAAAGATTTATATTTAATACACTTAAACTAAACTGAACGCAAGATTTCCTGCACCATTTTAAAGTTAGTTAAAAGTTTATATTAAATCAAGATGACAATTTTGAACGATCCACTTTAAGCAAAAATAAGCAACATATTTTTGACAATAAGCCTTTATTTTGGGTCTTCTTCTAGGCGACGTTTACGAGTTTGTATTAATTATTTTACAGATAATATTGTGTTAAACGACCCTTATTTATAAGGTATATCAATAATTGCAAAATATGGTATCACTTAAATTGCGTCCTGCAACAGCATTTCCACCATGTGCAAATTTTTAAATGTTCCAAATCAAAAGTAATAGCAGGCGACAAAAATTAGCATGAAAAAAAAACAAAAACATTTCAGTGTGTTATTTGAAAGAAACGATTGTGAAAAATGGAGAATTGCTCTATATGACAAATTTATCCATTTGAAACAGTCGACTGAAGCAATAACAGGAAAATCATAAAAGTTAGGCATCGTCGAGTACATGGTTGAGTAGTTGATTGAAAACATTCCTAACAATACACATATCTCTTATTTATATCATCATCTTTTCATGAAACTGCTGTCTTTCAAATGCAGCCGTGATCAATTATTGTTACAACTTACGGCATCAATAAAAGGTACGCATATGAAATGTAATCCTCGACTCGTTTAAAGAATTTGATATAATTGGTTGGTCTGAACGTGCTTTAATGAGGCTTTTTAACTCTGTACATACATTCTTTCTTGCAGACGTTTAAGAAAACTTTGTGGGAAAAGAGAAATTACTCGTAACGAGCAATGTTTCCTTTTCCCACAATGTTTTTTGCCATATCAAAAGATTATTTTTCAATCGCAGCACATTTTGAAATGTCGTTTTCAAACTCTTTCAATTTGGGACAGTAGAACATTTGTTGTTTGGGAAAGGGTTAAGCAGTACAGTTATCTCATATCACGTCTACCAGTTCTTCTCTCAATGTATTTGATATTCACTTGACGTTTTCTTAACAGTACTGCACACTATTCTCTCTTAATCGTTGACTTATTGCTATGGTCATAAGTGAGAGACAGAAAAGTTAAGCACGCTTGCTACAAAGCTTGCGTGACTTGTTCTTTTATTTCATTGCAATAAGCACATAAATATGTGCGTGTAAAATTATCCCCACTGCACTTTTTTAAGAATGCATATCGTAGTCCTTCGGATGCGATTTTAAATTGTGGTCCCGTCCTATGAATACCCATTGGCAAGTACAAAATAATGGACGTAAAAACAGCGATATAATATAATGTTTTTCAGTCTTCGAAAAGTAAAAGCAAAAGAAAGAGGAATTAAAAATACAGGAAATATTCTTCTTACTATCCGATGCTCAAATCAGTGCCTCTAAAAATGACGTAAAATGTAAATAAGGTCTACTTCATGTTCAGTTTTGGATGGTTTTAAAGGAATTGATTATCATGTTATCTCGTCTACTTGTGGACCGAAACTAATGGAAAAAACCAACGTGATTATTTTTAACCCACACATTCAAGTCGGTTATCCAGATAACAACGTCCAACCTATCACTACATACGCCCACGCCTTTTACTATCATTAAGAAATCATGGGTATTTCCCTGATTTCACGCATTGGTTAAAGACCGAAATTAAACCCATACTGGCACTCATTTACACTTAAAATATGAAAGTTCAAGAATAATTGAAAATTAACATAAAAGTACTTTACATTCCATTTTACAGAGGAATTGTGACTGAAAAAAGTTCACATGATGCTGTTAAATGTGTGAAAACTATAAGATTTGTTAACGATTTGCGATAAATCAATGTCAGCCGAGAAAAGTTGGGAACCAACAAAACCCGAGAAGTTCTCCATTTTGAATGTTCACGTTGTTAATATAGGATAAATGACAGTATTAATGTAATGTGTTTCATGTGATTTGTGTAAATAGGTAATTGCTACTCATCAATCCGAGGGCTCCTTGCTATTTTAGATGTTACTCGAATGTAAACAATGAAGTTAAATTGGTGTGCTCCAAATTTATGAAATAGCACTTTGGAAAAATAGATAATAAATAGTACAGACGTTATAGTGTCATGATCATGTGGTTTTCCACTATGTTTCAACATATTCTATCATAATTCATAACTCATATTACACTGTTTTGCAGTTTTCTGAGCGCTAGTATGCTTTTAATGATCCTTTCTCTTATATATCTGCGTTTTTATACAACTGCAGTATCTATAGACCGTGATGCTGCGGGATTAAAGCCATACTTGCGCTCATTCACAGTTATATTGTGAAAGTTCTCAAATAATTGAACATTAACTTAAAAGTACTTAACGTTACCTTTTAAAGGGGAACTGGGCCTGTAACACATTCACACGATGCTTTTAAAAGAGTGAATACTATACGGTTCGTTTACAATGAGCGATAAAACTCTGTCAGCCGAGAAACGTTGGGAACCAATAAAATCAAAGGGATTCCCCATTTTGATGTTATTATTAGTTAAAGAACAGTATTTGTATGTGTTTCAAGTGATTTTTCTAACCAGGTGATCGCCACTCATTAATCCTAGGGCTCGTTGCTATTCTATATGTTACTCGAATGTAAACAATGAAGTTAAATTGGTGGGCACCAAATCTTTTAAAATAGCTCTTTGAAAAATAGATAATGAAAAGTTCAGGCATTATATTTATATGACCATGTGGTTTTTCCCTTATGTATCAACATATCTTATCATAATCTATAACTCATATTTCCCAGTTCTGCAGTTTTTCTGAGCGATAGTATGCCTTTAAATGTATATTGCTCCGAAAATGTTTTCTTTGTCTGTCTGTCTCAAACAGAAGGTGGGAAAAGACGACGATAGTGAAATTCTAAAATACAAAGATTCCAGCATTTATTTGATACTGTTCGATATTTATCTTTTTCACACGGTGTAATATGTCTAAATCACTAAACAATCGAAGCTATTTTCTCGATTATAATCCTTACTGCTATATGAATTCTTTAACATGCTGTATGTATGTTTAACAAGAAACCGTTTCAGTTTTCATGTTAAAAAACTGTTTCAAACTTTATGTTTGATATTGAACTACAGCAAAATATCACTGCATAGCCATTTATTTTTTTCTGTTCCCATATGTTAGTAACTTTTAAAGTTAAGCATACATTTCTTCATATTTCAGAGCAATGCTTTTTGTTAAGTTGAATTGTACATTGTGTATATGAAATGACACTATTTTCACTGTTATGTATTAATTGTATTCTTAAGAACAATGAGCTAATATGCTCAAAGCCGTACAGGCGCTCATTTACACTGAAATTGCGAAAGTTCTAAAATGATTAAAAATCATCTTAAAAGTACTTTAAATGCCCTATTACAGGGGAACGGAGACTGTAACACATCCACGTGATGCTTTTGAAATAGTGAATACTTATACGGTTTGTTTACAATCATCGATAAAACTAGGTCAGCCGAGAGACCTTGGGAACCACTGAAACCCAAGAACTTCTCCATTTTTAATGTTCACATTGTTAAAATTGGATAAATAATAGCATTTTTACATGTTTCACATATTTTTTCTAACCAGGTGATTGCTACTAGTTAATACGAGCGCTCCTCGCTATTTCAGATGTTACTCGAATATAAACAATGAAGTTGAATTGGTGGGCACCTCATTTGTGAAAATAGCACTTTGGAAAATAGATAATAAATAGTGCCGGCGTTATAGTGTCATGATCCTGTGGTTATTTGCTATGTTTCAACATATTCTATTATAATTCATAACTCATATTACTCAGTTTTGCAGTTTTTCTGAACGCTAGTATGCTTTTAAGTTCTAATAAAATATGTTCTGTTCTGTTTGAAACTGCACAGCAGCTTAACTATTATATGAAATGCACTGAGGAAAAAATTCATAGAAAACAAGAAGGTTTATTCAGTGAATTGACATGTATTTATTTTAAATCCAAATCGCCTTTTAGATATACAACATATAGACCGTAATACTTATATAAAACGATTTTCCTAGTTTGGTTATGATTTCAAAAGCTATATTTAAGTAATTATTAAACAGCAATATAACAACGGTATTGATGCAACGACATTTTGTTTTGACTTTCAAAGTTAAATCTACTGTGAATAAGAAGTAAATAAAAACGATACTTACATATAAGTCAAATATATTTTATATTGCCATGTCCTGTGAGAAATATGAGTCAGTGTAATGAATTCACTTGTATTTGAATGTGCACTTAACAGTACAATAAGAGGGGATCGGCCTGAATTTTCTTCCCTTGTGATGAATCGAAAACAAGGCAATTAATAAATAGCATTATTACGTATAGTATCGCATATCCTCGCTTTTTCTGAGCACAAACACATGTGCACGGACAAAGTCACTCAATCAAACAGAATGATTCTATCTTGACAAAAGAGCGCCGGAAAATCACCCTCTGTACATTCTCAGTGGGCAAAGTACAATATATTTTGAGATTCACCCTTGTTGTGCTGGAACCGACTTCGTGATTATGCAAACAGGTTAGACCCAGGCCAGTCGCCAAGTAAATTGGCGGCTTGCCTGTGATCTAAAATGTTTGTAACTCTAAGTATCTTTTCTCATCAAAATTAAGCAGGTAGTTAAGGTTTTGAAAAGCAGACGACACAAACATTTTTTAAGTAAATTAGAAATTAAAGGTTAAGGAGGAAAGAAGGGTAAACAAACATAAAAGAAAACTAGCCTAACTTGAAGTATCCCATATAAAACAGGAAGGAACACCAATTAAATGGGAAATATTGACAAAAGGTTGTGAACAATATAAAGATCCTGAAAGTCCGTCACCAATCCTTTTATATTGTTTTCCATTGTTGAAATTGTAATAATGCCCAAATGCAAATTTCCGGGGGTAAATACTCCGTGATGTCATTGTTTTAATCATGTCCCATTGACTTGTTTAACCCATTACCAAACAATTACGACATTTGACCAGTTTGTTGCAGACGACTTTGGAAAACATTGTGGGAAAAGGATATTCTCACAATATTTTCCTATGCGATCAGAAGATTATTTATCAATTTCATCACATTTTGAAATGTCGTCTGCAATTTTTTTTTCAATTTGGGACAGTCGAAAGTTTTGTGATTGGTAAAGGGTTAAACGTTACAAAGGTCGTTGGCTGACCTCAAAGTTTACGAAGTTACCATTGTTTTCTAAATCGGACAAGCAAATGAAAGTGTGTCTGTATGGTGGTTAACGCAATATCAACCATTTTCAGTAACTTAACGACTTTCCTGTTTAATATGCTTAGTATCTGAGGTGACTTGCCAAAGGTCACTCTCACGATACCAGAGGTGTCGATGGGACTCAAACCCGGGATTCCCGAGATCTATGTCCTCCATCCGAAAGATTTTTCAACGCAGGACCCCAGCAAAACATGACCCACTGGTCTAGATAGCGGGCTTGGGTCTATCATGTATTTTATTTTTCAATGTAATTTTCTAAGAGTATAATGTAGAAATTTTGTAATGTGGTCCAAAATGAAACGAACAACGGGTTATGAGAAAAAAAGATGAGGTAACTGTATTTCCAAATTATGTTCGTAGCCATAACTAAAATAATTAAAACGATTGTAAACTTAACCGGGTTTTACAACGTGTGAAAAAATGTTCTGTATATATGTTACAGGGAATATGCATAATCAGGTAATATGTATAATCCCTGAAAATTTCAGGGATTATGTATAATCCCTGATTCACTCAGGAAATATACATAATCCCTGATTTGATGTCCAGATTTTTAGACATATTCCCTGAAATTAATTCTGTCTTTATTTTCTGGATTTAGGATTCATTTTAAAGAAATATCTGCAGTTAATTAAAGAGAGTGCATAAAGTAATGTCTGCAGTACACCAAACACAATTTCTCATATAAAACAGTTTATTTCTGAAAGGACATCACATTTACCTATTCTTTCTTTGGTTTATGGCTTATAAATTAGCAACATGCACCGTCAATCATACTAATCTATCCAATTGATTAAACGTAATTAAGTTGATTGCATGGGTTTTATGTTTGATGTTCTTAATCTAGAAATAAGCGTTTCAAGTTTTTAACACCCCGTGCAAGGTGAACAGATCATGTTGTCAATTATGTATAATTAAGTAATCATTTTCTTTTAATCTTGTTAAGAACAGGACTTAAGTGCCTACATTATTCTTATTTGTTTGAACTTTTTTTCATCAACTGTAAAGCAAACAGTCATTTGGTTAAAAATTGCTTCAGCTGAAACTGACCAATGACCTGCTTGCAGTATAATGCAACACAATGATAACTACTAAATAATAAGGCTAAGGTGATCTAGACCACATTCTATAACAACAGACACAAGATGGAACTTGAAATTGAATTTAGGCAGAAAATATACAAACTGTATGAAGAAAACAAGAGAGTGTTGGTACCAAGGGATGAATACAACAAAATTATCAATGTTAGTTCCCTTCTTTCCAAAAGGGCCCTTAAGTCTTTTTCGAATGACACCGAAGATATAGAATAACTACAATTAACTGAGACTGCATGTGCAAAATACAATAACTGACTTAAAATGATCAGGTGATGTGTGAACAAATTAAACGCATATACCAGATGTCTTCATTGTGAATGTGTCTGAAAATAGAATATCGTCCGTGCAAATTTTAGGTGCTTATAAAATGAATGAGCCTGAAAAGAACATATTGATTAACCCTTTACTCCAAACATTAAGCCTGTTGAGGAAAGGGTTAAAGAATTAACTACAATTATCTGAAATGCATGTGTGAAATAAGATAACTTTGTTTTAATCTGAAGCTATCTAATATGTTACATGTACATGTGATGTCCTTTCAGAAATAAACTGTTTCAAATGATAAGTTGTGTTTGTTTTACTGCAGAAATATAATACAATTTATTTCCTGCTATTCACCAGTATTAGGCCGGGGACTTGAAGTGTTCTTCCAAAGGTCATTCCCACAGGTTTGTGAAACAGATCTAGCTACAATTCGTGGTTTAATGACAATCACTTATCTCACAACCTTTACATATCTAAAACGAAGATAATTCAAGGTACATGTATAATACCAAATGGTGACGGACGTGCCATCTGATGCAGTGGCGTGGTCAAATCAACTCGTTGTGTCATTCTCCTACGCTGTGATCTCCCTTTCCATTGTGTAAGGAGCTATTTCGAGTTCGAGGCAGATGAAATGTATTACGATCCTACAATAGCAGTGTACTGCAGAGGAGCAAAGGGTAGAAACCCTGTATGGAGTATGTCCTTGTGAATAACCTCCTATCCCAATTCGTCTTCCCTCATGAAATATGGTTTTTAGCTAAGTTTGCTCGGTGTAATGCCTATGGCCTATGTATAAATTTACATATAACTTCCATGGGTACAAGGGTCTATGTCTATCCTGGGTTAATTACTATGTAATGGATTATTTTATTACATAGTATTGACACCAGTTATAACTATAGACCTCTGTGGTCGCGATAACAGGCGTATATAACTATTGTATTATATAGTATTGACACCAGTTATAACTATAGACCTCTGTGGTCGCGATAACAGGCGTATATAACTATTATATTACATAGTATTGACACCCGTTATAACTATAGACCTCTGTGGTCGCGATAACAGGCGTATATAACTATTATATTACATAGTATAAACACCAGTTATAACTATAGACCTCTGTGGTCGCGATAACAGGCGTATATAACTATTATATTACATAGTATTGACACCAGTTATAACTATAGACCTCTGTGGTCGCGATCACAGACGTATATAACTATTTTATTACAAAGTATTGACACCCGTTATAACTATAGACCTCTGGGGTCACGATCACAGGCGGATATAACTATTTTATTACATAGTATGGACACCAGTTATAACTATAGACCTCTGTGGTCACGATTACAGGCGTATATAACTATTTCATTACATAGTATTGACACCAGTTTTAACTATAGACCTCTGTGGTCGCGATCACAGGTGTATATAACTATTTTATTACATAGTGTTGACACCCGTTATAACTATAGACCTCTGTGGTCGCAATAACAGGCGTATATAACTATTGTATAACATAGTATTGACACCCGCTATAACAATAGACCTCTGTGGTCACGATCACAGGCGTATATAACTATCTCATTACATAGTATTGACACCAGTTATAACTATAGACCTCTGTGGTCGCGATCACAGGCGTATATAACTATTTTTTATTACATAGTATTGACACCCGTTATAACTATAGACAGCTGTGGTCACGATCACAGGCGTATACAACTATTCTATTACATAGTATTGACACCAGTTATAACTATAGACCTCTGTGGTCGCGATCACAGGCGTATATAACTATTTTATTACATAGTATTGACGCCCGTTATAACTATAGACCTCTGTGATCGCAATTACAGGCGTATATAACTATTGTATAACATAGTATTGACACCCGCTATAACAATAGACCTCTGTGGTCACGATCACAGGCGTACATAACTATTTCATTACATAGTATTGACACCAGTTATAACTATAGACCTCTGTGGTCGCGATCACAGGCGTATATAACTATTTTTTATTACATAGTATTGACACCCGTTATAACTATAGACATCTGTGGTCACGATCACAGGCGTATATAACTATTTTATTACATAGTATTGACACACGTTATAACTAAAGACCTCTGTGGTCGCGATCACAGGCGTATATAACTATTTTATTACATAGTATTGACACCAGTTATAACTATAGACCTCTGTGGTCGCGATCACAGACGTATATAACTATTTTATTATATAGTATTGACACCAGTTATAACTATAGACCTCTGTGGTCACGATCACAGGCGTATATAACTATTGTATTACATAGTATTGACACCAGTTATAACTATAGACCTCTGTGGTCGCGATCACAGGCGTATATAACTATTTTATTACGTAGTATTGACACCAGTTATAACTATAGGCCTCTGTGGTCACGATCACAGGCGTATATAACTATTGTATAACATAGCATTGACACCCGCTAAAACAATAGACCTCCGTGGTCACGATCACAGGCGTATATAACTATTATATTACATAGTATTGACACCCGTTATAACTATAGACCTCTGTGGTCGCGATCACAGGCGTATATAACTATTTTATTACATAGTATTGACACCAGTTATAACTATAGACCTCTGTGGTCGAGATCATAGGCGTATATAACTATTTTATTACATAGTATTGACACCCGTTATAACTATAGACCTCTGTGGTCGCGATCATAGGGGTATATAACTACTTTATTACATAGTATTGACTACCGCTATAACAATAGACCTCTTTGGTCACGATCACAGGCTTAAATAACTATTTTATTACATATTATTGACACCCGTTATAACTATAGACCTCTGTGGTCGCAATAACAGGCGTATATAACTATTGTATAACATAGTATTGACACCCGCTATAACAATAGACCTTTTTGGTCACGATCACAGGCGTATATTACTATTTTATTACATAGTATTGACACCAGTTATAACTATAGACCTCTGTGGTCGCGATCATAGGCGTATATAACTATTTTTTTATTACATAGTATTGCCCCCCCCCCGCGATAACTATAGACCTATGTGGTCACGATCACAGGCGTATATAACTATTATATTACATAGTATTGACACCAGTTATAACTATAGACCTCTGTGGTCGCGATCACAAACGTATATAACTATTTCATTACATAGTATTGACACACGTTATAACGTTATAACTATAGACCTCTGTGGTCGCGGTCACAGGCGTATATAACTATTTTTTTATTACATAGTATTGCCCCCCCCCCGCGATAACTATAGACCTATGTGGTCACGATCACAGGCGTATATAACTATTTTTTATTACATAGTATTGCCCCCCGATAACTATAGACCTATGTGGTCACGATCACAGTTGTATATAACTATTATATTACATAGTATTGACACCCGTTATAACTATAGACCTCTGTGGTCGCGATCACAAACGTATATAACTATTTATAACATAGTATTGACACCCGTATAACAATAGACCTTTTTGGTCACGATCACAGGCGTATATTACTATTTTATTACATAGTATTGACACCAGTTATAACTATAGACCTCTGTGGTCGCGATCATAGGCGTATATAACTATTTTTTTATTACATAGTATTGCCCCCCCCCCGCGATAACTATAGACCTATGTGGTCACGATCACAGGCGTATATAACTATTATATTACATAGTATAGACACCCGTTATAACTATAGACCTCTGTGGTCGCGATCACAAACGTATATAACTATTTCATTACATAGTATTGACACACGTTATAACGTTATAACTATAGACCTCTGTGGTCGCGGTCACAGGCGTATGTAACTATTATGTTACGTAGTATGGACACCCGTTATAACTATATACCTCTGTGGTCGCGATCACAGGCGTATATAACTATTTAATTACATAGTATTGACACTCGTTATAACTATAGACCTCTGTGGTCGCGATCACAGGCGTATATAACTATTTTAGTACATAGTATTGACACCCGTTATAACTATATACCTCTGTGGTCGCGATCACAGGCGTATATAACTATTTTATTACATAGTATTGACACCCTTTATAACTATAGACCTCTGTGGTCGCGATCACAGGCGTATATAACTATTTAATTACATAGTATTGACACCCTTTATAACTATAGACCTCTGTGGTTGCGATCACAGGCGTATATAATTAATTTATATATTTATATTTAATTACATAGTATTGACAGCCGTTATAACTATATGGACCCATGGCCTTATTACCCAATAAACAGCATTATTTTCTATGATCTTACATGGTTATTTCATATCAACTAAGACATATAAAACTTCGAATCCCCTTCGCCTCAAGATAGTTAACGTTATTTTAGTGGATTATGATAACAGCCATATCACATAAACAAATGTTTATCGAACCTAATAATAGATGTATTACTTTACATGTCAAATCAAAGTGTCTGCAGGACCAAACTGTGTGTTGTTCATGTTTAAGGTAAATGTTTTGTTAAATAAAGTATCACTCCTAGTGAAATGGTCTGCCAGTTTGGCTTATGAGACACTTTTCATTTATCACTATATCAGGCGCCAAGTGTATATAAGTCAGTAATCATTAATCTAACTGGCTCGCGACTCACGAACCGGCAATAACGGATCAAGTCCCACGAGAAACATTCTCCGGACAAACGACTCCCATGATGCTTAAACTTCGACCTCCTCGTCCCGAGGCGGACACCTGAACCACTAGGCATTGGTGTTTTGAATAATGTTTATTTGAATTATAATTTGACGTCATCGACTACGATCATTGAGTTTGAAAATAACGAATCCAGTCGTAATATAGGCATGACATTACTGAACTGCGTTAAACAGCATATAGAAACAAATAGACGTGTATGGGGGAAGTAATAACCCGTATAGTGCTGTGAACCGACTTCATGCTTATACAATCAGGTTGGGTCCATGCCAGCCGCCAAGAAAATTGGTGGCTGGCCCGTAATCTAACCTGTTTGCTATTCTGAGTATCGTTCCTCTTCAAAATTAAGCAAGGTATTTAAGGTGTTGGAAAGCAGACGACACAAACATCTTTATTTAGAAAATTACCTAGCAGTCTAAGGGTTAAACAACTTTGTGTTGATACAATGTGATTCAGTCTAGTATAAAACGTTTAGTATAATCGTTCAATGGCGGTAAAGTGTACATACATGTACTAGAAATGCTGTTCGTTTGATATACCTCGTGGGGCTATATACAAGCGGCCCTAACATTAGATCGAATGATGGAACATCCCGACCATATAACACACAAAAACAATAGGAATTACCTCAAAAATAGCGGGATGTTTTATTCCAGTTTCCTGATATTTAACTAATAATCCCTTTGTCTGTAGCGTATCAAACATTCACATGTAAATGGGGCGTTCTAAATATAGCCCACTGGGTTTTTTGGGTTGCATTTTTATCACATGAACTCGAGTAAAGTTTTCGATACACAGGTTAGATTTAACTATTCAACCCTTTTCCACGTGCAGACGACAGTTTCTTTAACTTGAAGCAGACGAATTTAAAGTGTAGAAAAGCGTTGTACACATGTGAAAAAGACCTTTCATTCCTGCTGTTGCGATATGTGATTAGTTTGAAAAAGCATTGTGACAAAAGGAGAACTTGCATGTGACAAGCAATTTATTTCTTTTTGCCACAATTTCTTTTAGAATGAGTCAGGTACTAGACGCAAACATGTGGCGTTAGGTGGCAAAGTGTTAAAACGTGGGCGTTAAACACTTCACTTCCTTATACCTCATTTACCTCAGACACAAGAATAAAATATAAGAAAACAATGAATTGTACCTCAACCTTTATAGTAACAGAACAGAACAGAAGTTTATTTCATGACTTGAACACTTAAGGTTCATCGTCATTACAACATATACACATACATGAAATAGTACTTATAGTGCTGGAACCGAGTTCGTGCTAATGCAAACAGGTAAGCTCTAGGCCAGCCGCCAAGTAAATTGGCGGTTGGCCTGTGATCTAACCTGTTTGCTACACTGAATATCTTTCCTTAACAAAATTAAGCAGATATTTAAGGTTTTGGAAAGCAGACGACACAGAGATCTATTTTTAGAAACTACCGAACATTTTTAGTGTTTATTGTCATTTACCTTTTTAAAACAAACAATGGTCCAGTATATGCCTTGTAAAGGAATTGTATTCTTTTCTTGTTTTTCTTTTTCTTTTTTTTTTTCACTGTTTTTTGAAGGTTTTAATTTTGATCAATCAACAGATATCGTTTCTGGGAGTGGGAAAATCAATGAGCTCATGTCGGGTTTTCTGATATACATGAGGTTAGAAGTCGGTCCGAACATGGGCCAATGGAATGTGGCCAAGTTACAAGCGTGGGTGTCTTTAGTCCGAAGGATCCAGACGTAGATATTTCATTCTACGCTTGACACGAGCAAGCGGTTTGTTCTTTTACCACAGTGTTTTCTTAGTGATAAGCACGAGACATTACACCTCAGTGAAAAACCGTTCGTAAGAATACAGTATGGCAAAAACATGCAAAAGGTTTCAGTAAGAGTCCAACACTACTTTCTAAATGATCTCTGGAAGGGACAAATGAGCGAGAAAAGTATAAACTACTTAGTCGAAGCAGTTCAACTTAGGAGCAACAGCTCAAGAGAAGTTATAGCAAGAGAAAAAACGATGCAATCCCAAACATAATGGGTAGAAACCAACGTGAGAAAAGGGATAATTGTATTTTAGAACCAGTATATCCTTCAGTGATGAGCATTTATACATCTAATAGTTTTAGATTACTTCTTAACTTGTATTCTATATACAAGCCGCTAGCCTACATAGCATTGGATGGCATACCCATGTTATGTTGGTATATATTGTAGGTACATGTCCTAGGTACAATTCTAGCCCAAAGACATGATGAACAGACGCTTAGTGAATGAGTAATTGCCAAATTTCGGACCCAAGGCGGTAAAAAAGAGGTTGGAAATGTGGATTCTGAGCGATACTCAGTGAATATTTTCTCGAATTATCGTCAGCTGCTACTTGTGAAAACTATTTGTTATTGTTGACGTTGCTTTGTGTACCTAAGGACATTACGAAGAAAATAAGATAAGATTCGTTCCGATAGAAGCGTTGGCTAGGTGTCAGCAGGGGTTCGAGCTATGGTATGAAAACTGGTTTCGTAATTGTAAAATGTGCGATTCTTGGACGGTTTAGAGGCGTTGAAGCCCGTATTGGATGGCATACCCATGTTATGTTGGTATATATTGTAGGTACATGTACTAGGTACAATTCTAGCCCAAAGACATGATGAACAGACGCTTAGTGAATGAACAATTGTCAAATTTCGGACACAGGGCGGTAAAAAAGAGGTCGGAAATGTGGATGCTGAGCGATATTCAGTGACCATTTTCTCGAATTATCATCAGCTGCTACTTGTGAAAACTATTTGTTATCGTTGACGTTGCTTTGTGCACCTAAGGACTCTACGAAGAAAATGAGATAAGATTTGTTCCGATAGAAGCATTGGCTAGGTGTCAGGAGGGGTTCGAGCTATGGTCGGAAAACCAGTTTCGTGAGTGTAAAATTTGCGATAATTTGACAGTTTAGATGCGTTTAAGCCCGCATTAGATGACATACCCATGTGATGTTGGTATGTGTTGTAATTACATGTCCTAGGTACGATTCTAGCCCAAAGACATGATGAACAGACGCTTAGTCGATGAGCAATGGCCAAATTTCGGACCCAAGACGACAAAAAAGAGGTTGGAAATGCGAATTCTGAGCGATAGTCAGTGACCATTTTCTCGAATTATCGTCAGCTTCTACTTGTGAAAACTATTTGTTATTGTTGACATTGCTTTGTGTACCTAAGGACTCTACGAAGAAAATAAGATAAGATTCGTTCCGATAGAAGCATTGGCTAGGTGTCAGCAGGGGTTCGAGCTATGGTCGGAAAAAATGGTTTTGTGATTTTAAAATGTGCGATTCTTGGACGGTTTAGAAGCGTTGAAGCCCGTATTGGATGGCTTACCCATGTTATGTTGGTATATAATTATTGTAGGTACATGTCCTAGGTACAATTCTAGCCCAAAAACCTGATAAACAGACGCTTATTCGATGAGCAATGGCTAAATTTTGGACCCTAGGCCGTTAGAAAAAGAGGTTGAAATTGTGCCTTTTGAGCGCTTTTCAGCGGCCATTTTCTCGAGTTATCATCAGCTGCTACTTGTGGTAACTACCTGTTATTGTAGGCATTGTTTTGTGTACATGTAAATATCAAGACAGTTTTGATACGAGCATTGGCTAAGCGCCGTTCGGGGTTCAAACATGGGTGGGTAATGAACGGGAGATAAGCCGTGATTGAATATGAGGAGACAGCAGAAAGTGCATTGGATTGGACTGGTGTCGGATCTTGATGTATGTTGTAGTGACATGTGCTGGGTACAGGGTTCGTTAATGAACATCCGGAATATCAAGGAAAGTCTCCAAATATAAATACAATTGATCCCGCATGTATCACTTTGAGATGTCCATTTTAAGAGCAGTAGCGGACGCCACGTTACCGCAAGTGGTATACAGTGCTTTTTCAAACATTATGGGTAGAAACCAATGTTGGAAAATGGGAAATTGCTTATAACAACCAATTCATCCTTTAATTACAGTGGTCTCTAAAATGCTCTGCATCAGATGCGATAAAGTGAGGTGTGATGCAGACTCTCCCTTGTCGTAAGGAGGCATATCCATTTAACATCCAATATAAAAAGCATTGAAACATAGAAGCATTATTTCTCAGGAAAAAACATTGCCTTCTTTTATCACAATGTTCCGCTTGGGAATGTTCCACAAATAAACAATACAGGCTGTATACAACAAATCCGGGAGAGACTAATTGTAAATTCTGGGATCAAGGGATAGCCTTCTCCACAGGTCATCCTACACCCGGTCGTGTTCTTGTCCGTGCCGATTCTCAACTTTCTTGATATTTTCCTTGAACATAAATGCACGTGGACATGCAGGTACATGATGCTGCAGGTAATGTATAAGAGAAAGAAGTGAGAAATAGGGGAACCGGTTTATGCAGCTTGTTAGGCGCCTTTTCACGTTCACCGTATTTGTTTACCATTTTACATACCCGAAAATAGAAAGATCGTATTTAGCACAATTTAGATTTGGTATTTTACCTTTACATATGGTAGATATATTGGCCGCCCCATACATGAACGTATATGCATCGTATGTGGACCTGTCGCTAACGAAGTAGAAGGTGAACTTCACTTCTTATTAAAATGTTCAAAGTATAATGACTTAAGACAATGCTTGTTTATCAAAGCTTACAATAAAAACAATGATTTTAATACTTTTACCGATGACGAAAAACTTATCTTCTTACTAAATAATGCTTACATATACACAGCAAGATATATTTATAATGCTTTCCAAAGACGCAAATCAATCATCTATAATTAGTTTTTACATTTCTATTCCTTAATCTCGTTCCTTCCCATGCACTGTCTTGTACATATATATATGTTGAATATTCAACTTATTTACTTTTGTTTAAAACTTTGTAAAGTGACCTATAGGCCCAACGTGGCCGGGTGTTGTTAAATTGTTTGTATATCATATGTTGTTTGTACATAACACATGTCACTTAAATAGAATGTTCGTTCGTTCGTTCGTTCGTTCGTTCGTTCGTTCGTTCGTTCGTTCGTTCGTTCGTATCAAAGTATCCTTGTGATTTTCACGATCAATGATCACACTTACAGAGGTCCCAAGCTAAATTCACCTTTGCCTCTCACCACATCAATTGTCTTCATATGAGAAAGAAGTCAGCAGACTGGTATGGAAATTGTGCGGAAATTGTGAAGGACTGTTAAAGATTTAAAAGATTCATAGATAGGTGTGTAAACTGTAGCTGTTTAACTGAAATACTGTTAAAAATGATGCAAAAAAAAACTTCAATCAAATCAAACCTTCGAAATAATTCATATTATGAGCAAATTTTACCTGCAGAGAAAAGTTATGAATGATAAAAAGTGAAAATGTTATATTTTAACATTTAGAAAACAATGAAACATATGCCATGTTCTCTCATGAAGTAAATAGGCAGGTGACCTGTGATCTAACATGTTTGCTACTCTGAGTGTCTTTTCTCATCAAAATTAGGCAGATACATTTAAGGTTTGGGAAAGCAGAAGACACAAAAATCTATTTAAATTAACCAGCTTTTTAAAGGTTAACATTATATCTAGATCAATAAATATGACGTGTTGTCTGAGGACCTTTTCTATAATTGATTGTGGTAAAAGGGAGAAATAGCTCTTTAAAAAACTTCTTTCTACAACTAATTTCAACATTGTAATTGATTTGCCAAAACAGCACTCATTTTCATACATTACATTTTTAGCTTTGATGAAGCCATTTGAACGATGATTTGGGCAACATTGGTGCAGTGGTAGAAAATCGCTCTCTTGTATGGGTCCCAGGTTCGATCCTTGTTAGCGGCAAGGTAGCAATTGCCAGGAATAGCCCACATTTTTGCACGAGAACTTTTGTAGTATTCAGACATGGAGAGTGATTTTAATAAGCTGCTTCCATACAATCGATTTAAATAAATTAGTTTAAATTTAGCAATGGATTTGAATTGGTAAAATTTTGTTTTAGAATGAGATTTTGTTTTAGAATTTGGTATATGTGTTAAAATGAGGTTAACTGTTAATGATAGAAGCTAGAGAAGGACTTTTTGTCAGCTTATTCCTTAGAATCCTGGGTAATTTTCTATAAATATATTTATGTGTTGTCTGCTTTCCAAAACCTAAATATCTGTTTAATTTTGATGAGGAAATATACTCAGAGTAGCAAACAAGATAGATCACAAGCCAGCCGAAAGTTTACTTACATAAGGATTTAAAAAGTCAGTTATGACATTTTTAAGTCAGTGTGGTTGAAACTTTGTGAAGGCTATAACCAATATCATTCCAAAGCAAACAATGGTTTCCCTTCAAACTTTGATTCAACAATGAACTATACAGTCTGGAAATATAATGAACCTTTTTCAAGCATGCAGGATTTCATTCTGTGACCAGGATTTAAACCCAGAACTTTTCCGTATAGTAGAAAGTGTTTTATCTTTTAAACTTTCACAGTTGATATATGAATACTGCTTGCTTGAAATCAAATCAGATGTCTGGATGACAGTGTTTTTAACTCTTAGAAATCTGGGTAATTTTCTTAAAATAGATGTTTGTAACGTCTGCCTTTCAAAACCTAAAATATCTGGGTAATTTTGATGAGGAAGGATACTCAGAGTAACAAACAGGTTAGATCACAGACCAGCCACTAATTTACTTGGCAACTAGCCTGGATCCAACCTGTTTGCATAAGCAAATATGGTTCTATTTTTATAAGGATTAATAATGGGACTGTCAGCCAGCCTCAAGGATAGTCAGTGATGACGTCCTCGAGACTGGTTCCAGTGTCGCCAGAGTCATTGTAGACCCATACGTGGAGGCCAGTCCAGTGACACCAAAAATAAGGTTTATCAGTCCACAGTGCCATAACCGAATCACCACAGCCACACAATATATGTGCGAGAGAAAGAGTAAAAGAGTCTGAAATCTTTCTCTACCCTATGATCCCTATCGCGTGCACGTTTTAGACTCTCGCACTACAGGATCGAAGGTAAGTGGTGAAACGGGCACATTAAACCATTGTAATGGGTATGCAAGTTTTAAGTTTTGTAGGTTCGAATCATTTCAGCACCGCATTGACCAGCGTGTAGGTTTCGAATCATTCCGGTGCCGCATTGACCAACGTGTAGGTTTGAATCATTCCAGTGTTACATTAACCAGTATGTAGGTTCGAATCATTCCGGTGCCGCATTGACCAGCGTGTAGGTTTGAATCATTCCAGTGTTACATTAACCAGCATGTAGGTTCGAATCATTCTGGCGCCGCATTGACCAGCGTGTAGGTTTGAATCATTCCAGTGTTAAAAGTGTTGAAAGCATGCTTTGGGCTATTTGAATTATTACCGGGATTTCACGGAAAACCCCGATTACATGTGCTGACCTTTTCTGGTGCGTAGCACGCACGTGCGTACAATTAGTTTGAAAACCCGTTTACCGTTAAACCCACGTTACGTATCTCGCCCTCAGTATATCTGGTATACTGACTTGTACATTTTGTTTTTCATGAAATCGGGTCTCGCAAGTGGAACATAAATCGTATATTCCTTGAAATTGAATGATATGTGAAAAATATGGAAATTGTAAACAGACAAAACTTTCAATACAAACTGACCACAATGATGATCTTTGACAATCAATTAGTTTAGAGGAAATTATTAAAATCTGTAACACACTGTATAAAACGTGAACAAAGGGTACCTGCAGGAAGCATAGAAGCTTAAAAAAAGCTCAATTCTGAGATAGAACCTACTGTAACTATCATACACAGGTCAAATTGAAAATGTTTGTCTAGTGTACTGATATCAGTTGTTAGTACTTTGTCGAACAATACCGATTATTTCCATATCATCAGATCATTGTCATGTCCGAATGAGTTTTAATTCAATTATCAAGTTCAAAGTTCAAGCAATTTGATAACATACTATTTACATGTCGTTGCTACATACATATATATTCGTTTACATACACAACAATTACATTTCCTTCCCACGTCATTAAATCATTTCATTGTTTAATTGTTTATATTGAAAAAAATGCGTAACATTGATTTGTGGTTGCCTACGCTCCTGACTGTACCAAGTTATATCTGTTAGATTCATTTTAGTGCAGGTATCTCATTAGAATAATATTAATTCATTAACATAGGGTACCGATTTACTAAATAGTTTACGCTTTTAGATTTGCGTAAGTCTAAAACAACAATTCCTCTTATTTTAATATTGGGGCTAAGCAGTATTGTCAAGTAACTAACTCATCATTGGAATCGTCTCTCCGAGACGCTTCAATGACATGTCACATTCGTTTAAGATACTATACATGTTTATTAGTTTTGACTTTTGCAAGTATTTTCCGTAAATCGTTTAGTAAAGGGAGGGAGGAAGGGAGGGAGGGAGGGAGGGAGGGAGGGAGGGAGGGAGGGAGGGAGGGAGGGAGGGAGGGAGGGAGGCAGGCAGGCAGGCAGGCAGGCAGGCAGGCAGGCAGGCAGGCAGGCAGGCAGGCAGGCAGGCAGGCAGGCAGGCAGGCAGGCAGGCAGGCAGGCAGGCCCAGGCAGGCAGGCAGGCAGGCAGGCAGGCAGGCAGGCAGGCAGGCAGGCAGGCAGGCAGGCAGGCAGGCAGGCAGGCAGGCAGGCAGGCAGGCAGGCAGGCAGGCAGGCAGGCAGGCAGGCAGGCAGGCAGGCAGGCAGGCAGGCAGGCAGGCAGAAAAGATCGTTGTATCTGACATGGAACATTGGTGTATAAACAATCTCGCCTAAGTAACCGCCGATGGATACGGTGTTTGATCTTGTCAATGCCTCTCTAATACCAGTTTTCTTCTTGCGTACGACCAACCGAAGAACGGTGATCTATCCATAAAGATTCTCGTGCTAACTAGATAAACATCCACGTGTCTATATGACCGCAATGATCGCTGTATTGATAATCTTGGCAGTGACTGCACGTGCTCGGTGGGGGCGGTCTGTCCGACAATTCCATGTGTCAAAAAAGGCCGTTCATGAATACAAAGCTGTTATTTAATATGTTCATGTCTTTTAAGAGCGTGAACACATTGATTCACATGTCAATGAATATGTTCATGAACACATGATTGACTTCATTGTTCGTGAATTGTCATTCTTGTTCGGGTATGTTCATGAATAAAAGTTTTTGAATCGTTTGCAGGGGTTGTTGAGTGATTCCAAAGTAGACTACCAGAAGTACGCTAAGAAATGTTGCCCCCAAGGACATTCCTAACTGAATCGAACCTCGGACGTCAGTCAAAAATTGCCAATGTATGTATGTGTTCGGTCTTGTTTAGTAAGTTGAATTATGGTTAAAGGGAGATAACTCTCATAAATAAACGTCTTGTCCGAAGCTGATACATTACAGGATATATTGTTATTCTGTGCATTCATCCTACTACAGACAGATTGTTCTGGAGAAACATACTCGTGTACTAGGGTAGACAGAACCTTCCCTAAAGCGATCGGGAAGAATATCAGAGCAAACTGGTTGTATCACCAACATTTTTATGCAGACTACAACACCTCCAAGACGGATTGAAAACGGGGCATGTCTAAGGCAGGTATCAGAACTTTGGATAGAAACAATCAAGTGAATCTTTGGCAGTGGCTATCTATGAGGCGGCGTTAACACGGCTTGTGAACGCTCTGCAACACCACCGCGGTGCTGACGACGAAATCGGTTGCGCAACTTCCGGATTAGCGGTTTTAGGGTAGTTTATTTTCCCATTTTTATGCAATTTCAGACGCGATTAATAAAAAATCAGAAACCATGATTCAACCGTAATTGAAACCAACCGCCTATAGGTAAAGTCTCAGTTTTGAGCTCTTGGAATTGGCTGAGGTTTCGGAAAATTACGCCAATTTCTCAGCCAATTCATCGAGTTCAAAACTGAAACTTTCCCAATAGGCGATTGGATTCGATAAGGGTTGAATAATGTTTTTAGATTTTCGATTACTTTTCTCAAAATGTCGGAAAATAGCAAACAACCTGTCCTAAAATTGCTAAACCGGAAGTGGCGCAACCGATTTCGTTGTCAGCACCGCGGTGGTGTGGCAGAGCGTTCACCAGCCGTGGTTGGATGTCAATCGGCACTAACAAATGGGTTGTTTCAAACGATCGAACCCTGCAATAGTTTTCAAATTTGTCTGCATCAATCCGTTATGGGGCAGGAGCCGTTTTGTGGCACGAATTTAAACATTAAAATGCTGGAACCGACTTCATGCTCACGCAAACAGGCTAGATCAAAGGCCAGCCGCCAAGTTAATTGGCCTGTGATCTAACCTGTTTGTCACTCTGAGAATCTTTCCTCCTCAATATTAAGTAGATGATTAACGTTTTGGAAAGCAGACGACACAGAAATCTATTTCAAGATAACTACTCAGCATACTAATGGCTACAAAGTTAAAAACAGAACTAAAAGCACAGATCAAAGTGATCGAACGAGAGAGTTGTGAGTACACGGGTCATTCGGGTTCTCTGAAAACAGACTCGTGGGTGTTTGTTTAGGAGCTCATGTTATTTAAAGGACAGGGGCCGTATTCCCTACTTGACTTAAGTTAAAATATTTCTTAAGTTGGGCATTTTTCCTTAAATATCGCCAAGTTTTTCCTTATCTTTAAGAATTTTCTTCCGTAAGAATTTCTTAAGTTGACTAGGGAATATCACTTAGAGATAAGAAATTTCTTTTCTTAGCTAGGGAAAAAATGATAAGAAATTTCTTAACTTAAGTGAAAACTTAAGTCAAGTAGGGAATACGGCCCCAGATCACCGATACTGCGATGGTACAAACGGCAATCACAAACTGCTATCAGAGAGGCAGTAAAACAAAAGTGGTTTCAATTGGAATCTAGATGTAGTACCAATATCTCAACAGTCTAGTAGTTTTGAAATAAGAAAACATCAAACTAAATTGCAACCTTAAACAAATACAGATCAGAAGAAAAATAATCCCAAAACAGTAAAAGCACCCGGACCATCTTTATATAAGAATATGAGTTAGTGGATGAGTTATATAGCCTTTGTCATGGACTAATTGCATTATATGGAACTTGCTATAAACTGTAACTGTTTTTGCAATAAAGAACAATGTAATTTAATGTAATGTTATGCATCAGTGTACAATTCTTTTCCGAATTAGCCTGTTAGGAGCCCAAAGGACGGTACGGTTAGACCCTTGCCGTTTCAATTAGATGTATAAGAATTTGCCTCTCAATATCAATGAATTTTGTAAATTGTGATGGGGTCTAGCATTGTGACGTCAGCTAGACAAACATGTACGTGTGTACAAACGGCGTAAGGGGCATTAGCACTTTGGTTTTGATGCAGAGATGGTATCGGCGACGATATATTACACATCTAATACCGATCTCGCCTTTCATAGGAAACCTTGGCCTAAAGTGACTTTCTTATTAATATAGGTTTTAATCTTTTTTTGAAATAGTACATCTTCTATGGATGCAATTATATTAGATCTGTTATTATATTAAAGTAGAGTGTCAATGCACCTTTCAGCCCCTCTTGTAACTACATGATATATTTATGGCACATTTGTCTAGCAAATATGGTAAACTGCTCAAACAGTTCGTTTGGTCAACTCTGCATCCATCTAGCAACATGGGTTATTGAATATAAGATCATTCATTAAGCATTACGCCAATGCTCCTTTCACAATCTTTTTCAGTGAAAACATATATTTTCGACCTTTCTATAATTAGGACATTCAATTAGTATAAAACTAGCGCTCTTTAAATCATATTTATAACCATTTTTACCCATAGAACACAGTCTTTGGGATAATCCGTCTGAAGCTGAGAGGGACAGGAATGTGGATTTAACCCATTACCAAACAGTAACGGCATTTGACCACTCTGTTGCAGACGACTCTGGAAAACATTGCGGGAAAAGGAGAAATTGCTCGTAACAAGCAATTTCTCCTTTTCCCTCAATGTTCTCTGCCCTATCAGAATATCATTTTTCAATTTCATCACGTTTTGAAATGTCGTCTGCAAACTGTTTCAATTTGGGCAGTCGAAAATGTGGTGTTTGGTACTGGGTTAAGACTGATCGTGCTTCCACTGTTTACTTGAAGTAATTTTTGGTCGGATAATGAGAGGCTATAAGCACCTCGTTTCACAAAAACCTAAAAAAAGATAAGTGTTTCGGTAGCTTGGACTGGTAAGCGGTTCCCACTGCTCTAAAGTGGGAAGCAGTCGGCCATCCTTACGTCAACGTTGTCCGGCATTTTCCCAGTACATCAGCAGTAGTACCCCCGCCCCATACGCCCTCCTCTGACAATGTTCAGGGCCAACTGAGGTGAATTGTAAGGCGCAAACGTAATTCAAATTAAGCAGAAATAAACGGATACAAATAATGACATGCGGCTAGTAAAGAGCACCCAGACCAGACTTGAAACTCCCAAATGGGCGTCCCCCCACAATGTCCCCAATATCTGCAATGGCTTCCGACTGCTGATTCCACAGTCTGACCGTGAGTTGTCAAAGCATGTATGTGCTTCGAAGTGCGCCCCCTAGAAGCTGAGGTGATGCGGATCGGGACCCGTAGCTGGCGCCGGTAACTGACCATGGATTGTCGAATCATGTTTGAGCGACAAAAAAGGTATCATGTACTTCAAAGTTCACTGCAAGAACAGAACGTAAGAATATCACGTTATTATCGTAGTTTGACGTCCCATGCTGCTGTGCTGCATGCTGGTTTCATGTTGTTCTCAAACCTAGATTAAATATGTCGTAAAAGGAATTATTCATTTCTTCTATGAAACGATGCGTCGATTCGGGTCATATGCGCATTAACTGTCTCAGTTTCCCTCTCGGCTGGTCGAATCGGGGATTTTCCACCACACATTTCGGCGACACCAACATAACCCACTTTCTTAATACGCGTACTTATGGTAACTTACACGAGAACTCTTTCAATAGAAGTTGTGTAGAAAACCCTTTATCAAAATACTTTGCAATAGCCTAGAGACATTTTCGTGAGCACAATTCTGGAAAAGGTGTGAAAGTTGGGAAATCAAGCCATAATATTATATTATAGAAAGGTAAGTGACGTGTTTTTATTTGCTCTGTATGTTTAAAACTTTTTAATGTCTAAAGAGGGAAATATGCCGATTTTTGAACATATTTTACAATTTTTGCTATATATGGTGTTGTCATTTTAGATATTCTTTGTCAAAGCAAGTATTAGATGAACCCATTATTGTACTTCAGGAAGGTAAATAATAAATCCATGATAAGAATGGGCCCATTTTGTTTCTATCTGCACGACGTACAGAAAGAGTTAGTAATAATGATGCCCATGAAAGCAATATCACTGACGTTACTCATAAAATGCAACATATCGTCTTTGTTCTGAGATATTTTTTGTATACAAGGATTAATGAGATGTTACATGCTAGTTCTTATTAATCCAGAGACATGGATAACAATGTCATGTTAGATATGTCTTTGATTAATACTTATCTATATATTACCCATTTAAAACTTATTGGGAAGACCATACATGCTGTGCCTACCTCTACACATTATGAAAAATAAGTCTTTAGTGTCTAATGTTTATAATTTTATATGTATACAGCTACTCTCTGATCAGAAATATCGTTTTAACCCTTTCCCAAACAATAACGACATTTGACAACTTTGTTGCAGGCGACTTTAGAAAACATTGTGGGAAAAGGAGAAACTGCTCGCTTAGAGCAATTACTCCTTTTCCCTCATTGTTTTCTGCACTATCAGAAGATCATTTTTCAATTTCATCACATTTTGAAATGTCGTCTGCAAACTCTTTCAATTTGAGATAGTCGAAAATTTGTCGTTTGGGAAAGGGTTAAGGCAATGGGTTAGAATTCTAGATGGTCAAAGTAACATATAACCAGAGACATAGATCATGTTATCTATGTCCCTGATATAACATAGGACATTCTTAGAGCAGTTTGTTTTTGGAGGCATTAAATAGTTATGAAAACTGTATACCAACAGAGAACATTCCTACTGTTCTGAATTTCAAATATTGATTAATTAGGTTCATCCATATATAGCAATTAAGATGTCAATCATTTAAACCTATTCCTATCCTTTAAGCCTATTCCACATCTTATGGTAATTTCATGACTAGTTCAAATTGGAAGCAACAATAAATTACAATATGAATTCATATGAAAAAGTACATGTTTGTTATTGTAATATTGCTTCTACCTATAATATTTTGATGTTTTACACAATGTAAACTCTTTGATACTTTAATGTTCTTGGAAATAAATAATGTCAGATCAATTATGGCTGGCTGGCTTAGTATTTGTTATTAAAATAAACTTATTACACTTATGGTGGAAACCATTGTGACAAAGTGATAAACTGATCTATAGTCTATATAGTAAACAGTGTTCCTATGATCATAGATGTTTCTTGTATTTGGTCTTTAGTAGATGTTGTAAAATAAGGAACCATGAAGTGAGGGGTGAAAGCTATTTGATGCTGATATTTTAAGAAAAGAAAGAGTTAAACTTTAGACTAATCAAATTAAGGAGTTTGACATTTTCTTCATAGATTTGTTTCTTGACCATTTGTCTTAAGAAGGTTTAGGAATATACTGTGACAAAAGGAGTCATTGCTCACCACATGCAATTGTTCCTTTGGTCTAGAAGTGGCTTCTATTACATAACACAAAGAGATCATAAAAGTTGATTTTGAATTAAGAATACCTTCTTTCAATTTTGACTGGTCACAGACATCCTGTTACAAGCTTGATTTAGTCCAAAATATATATAAAAAAAAATTCAAATATGATATCTTGAAACTTATCTGTACTTTGATTTCTTATCAAATGCTATTTTTGCTGCTCTCCTCTTAACTTTTGTGGGAAAGGATGTTATTTTAAATGTAATTCATTTAATACTCTGAATGATCAACTCATCGAAAACATTCTATTTATGAAGGGGAAATGTTGCATAGCATTTTATATAAGATAGTTGCAAATATCCATTTCCAAGATTATCCTATATTTTATTTACTACTAAGATTGCTCTTTTGAAGCAAAGAATCATGATTCAGACCTAATATTTTCTTTTTGAAATTTCAGCAAAATCACAATCACGAAATAAACCAAGCGTATGAAGGTAAGTTGTATGTTTTATATCATAAACAAATCCTTCATATATTCAAGCACTATCTTTCAGCTGCAGTTGAAATTACTTAATTTGAACATATTTTTCTTAAAGGGACTATCTCACAGAATTTGTGTGAGTAACAAATGTGAAAAAGATGGTTTAAACAATTCTTATCATTGAATGAATGACTATTTTCAATCTTAAAGATGCAGAAAACATTAGGGCCTTCAATGCTTTGATAAAAATTCATGGTATACTTTGATCGAAAATCTTTTTTATAAACAGTGGTGGGTTACTCTTGAACTCGCCTTACTATTGTCACATAATTAGATGGTCAACCCATTTCATTATCTGGGTCCAAGACTATCTTAGTCTTTTTAATTATTTCACAGGACAGAAATAACAGATCATTGTTTACAAAATAAATCATTCAAACAGTTTTATAAAATCTGCAACATAACTATACAATAATGAAATGAGATGAAAAGTGTATTGAGTATTATAATCTAGTTCTCTGTTACTTTATAGAGCTGTGATGTCATTTTATTAAAAGAAGACAATTTATTTTCAAAAAAATGAAATCTCTTTCTATGAGATAGTTCTTTTAAATCATATTTTTCTACCTACCTTATTGACTATGTGTTATTTTTCTTAATGATACAGAGTTCAAGATAAAAGATGTATTCACCAAGTCAATGTCTTTATTGCTTATCTTAACCCTATGCAGTTGGTACTGATAAGAATTTTTTTCTTAACAAGATAATTATAATGTAAACCTACAAAAAGTATTTGTTTTATCCCTTTCCCAAACAACAAATTTTTGACTGTACCAATTGAAAGAGTTTGCAGACGACATTTCAAAATGTGATGAAATTGAACAATATTCTTCGGAAAGAGCAGAAAACCTTTTGGGAATGGGGAAAATTGCTTGTTACGAGCAATTTCTCCTTTTCCCACAATGTTTTCTAAAGTCGTCTGCAACAAATTTGTCAAATGTCCTTATTGTTTGGGAAAGGGTTAAGATGTGTTTATCTGATTAATGGGTACATTTCCTACTAATGCATATCAAGGGTTCAGTGCAAGACTATAGTAAGTCCTTCACAAACATGAAGCATTTACTTAAAAGTTGCATCGACCACTCTTTATGCAAGTTCAAACAAACTGCATCTCAGGAGTCTCCTTTTGCTATTACTGTCAAGTTGAACCTACAATGTTTCACTAAATTAATGTCCACTTTGTTTGAAAACAGTATTGATAAACTAAGGTCCAGGTTACTGTTTTACTAAAAACTTAAGGAAAATATTTACTTAAGTCATAACTGATACACATGGATAGTATCTTTAGTTAAGGTACAACATTGCAATGTGACACATCATTGGAAGCGCCTCAGAGAGATGATTCCAATGATGTGTTACTTTGCTATATTGCTTCACCAAATATTGAAATAAGAGGACTTGTGGGTTTAGACTTACGCAAATATTAAACGTAAAATGTTTAGTAAAACAATTCACAAAGAGAAATAATTTTCATTTAAATATTTCAGATGAGTAAGTTGAAGGTGTTAAAGTGGATAGGGAGAGTGTCCCTGAAACAGTAAGTAGTTTACAGATTTTTATTATGGTCTATTTCTTTCTAAACTATTCATAACCATTCATAACATTTAATTCACTTAATCCCTAGTTATAAATACTGATTGAATATCTTTGAAAAACATTTCTGACATAACCAACAATACAGTGCATCCTTTTATTGGTCAGATATCTGATAGTGTAGTAATTTGTGTGCACATTTTCTGACATTACCAACAATACAGTGCACCCTTTTATTGGTCAGATTTCTGATAGTGTAGTCATTTGTGTGCATGTTTTCTGACATTACCAACAATACCGTGCACCCTTTTATTGGTCAGATTTCTGATAGTGTAGTAATTTGTGTGCATGTTTTCTGACATTACGAACAATACAGTGCACCCTTTTATTGGTCAGATTTCTGATAGTGTAGTCATTTGTGTGCAGGTTTTCTGACATTACGAACAATACAGTGCACCCTTTTATTGGTCAGATTTCTGATAGTGTAGTAATTTGTGTGCATGTTTTCTGACATTACCAACAATACAGTGCACCCTTTTATTGGTCAGATTTCTGATAGTGTAGTAATTTGTGTGCACGTTTTCTGACATTGCCAACAATACCGTGCACCCTTATATTGGTCAGCTTTCTGATGGTGTAGTCATTTGTGTGCACTTTTTCTGACATTGCCAACAATACCGTGCACCCTTATATTGGTCAGCTTTCTGATGGTGTAGTCATTTGTGTGCATGTTTTCTTTATACTTGTCAATAACTTTGATGACTCAATCTTATGATATGTCTTGACCTCTCTATTCACACATTTTCTCCAATTCAAGGCTACTAATTTGGTTCCAGGACTTGGATAAAGCATCCATGTTGGTTTATCCGCCTTGTTTGTGTTAACCCTTTCCCAAACACAAAATTTTCGACTGTCCCTAAATTGAAATATTTTGCAGACTACATTTCAAAATGTGATGAAATTGGATAACAATCTTCTGACAGGGCAGAAAACATTGTGGGAAAAGGAAAAATTGCTTGTAACAAGCAATTTCTCCTTTTCCCACAATGTTTTCTAAAGTCGTCTGCAACAAAGTGGTCAAATGTTGTTATTGTTTGGGAAAGGGTTAAGAATTGGTCATTGCAGTTATACATGAGATACTTTGTCATATCAGCTTATTTTCATATAGATCTTGAATCAGGCGTTGCTGTTACCGCTGGTATTTTCCTCTTCTAAAACATATTAGTTAGGCTTCTAGTCATCTCAATATTCTACAGGTGGTTAAGATATTGCTCAAACATATACATGCTAATAATTTCTTCTCTGGTGGGTGGAAATTTTCAAGTGAAATGGGGTGCTTTATAAATGGTTTGTGTATATTTAATTGTATGCTGGTTGGTGCTTTATAAATGGTTTGTGTATATTTAATTGTATGCTGGTTGGTGCTTGATAAATGGTTTGTGTATATTTAATTGTATGCTGGTTGGTGCTTGATAAATGGTTTGTGTATATTTAATTGTATGCTGGTTGGTGCTTTATAAATGGTTTGTGAATATTTAATTGTATGCTGGTTGGTGCTTTATAAATGGTTTGTGTATATTTAATTGTATGCTGGTTGGTGCTTTATAAATGGTTTGTGTATATTTAATTGTATGCTGGTTGGTGCTTTATAAATGGTTTGTGTATATTTAATTGTATGCTGGTTGGTGCTTTATAAATGGTTTGTGTATATTTAATTGTATGCTGGTTGGTATACTTGAAGTTATTTCATCATTGCTACATACATTCCCTTTTCTTTGCAAAGACTAAGTTTGAAAAACTTGACCAAGAGTAGGAACAAAATAATGGAGATGGAAGATGAAAAATTGTTGTTCATTGTTGTCAAAGAGAGATGATATTTTGCAGCTTGAATAAAACAAGCTTAAGAAAACGAAACAAAAATCAATCATTGTAGCTTTATAATAGCCCTTAACCCTTGACCGAATGCCAAATTTTCAACTGTCCCAAATTGAAAGAGTTTGCAGACGCCATTTCAAAATGTGATGAAATTGGAAA
Organism: Cerastoderma edule; assembly: GCA_947846245.1. NCBI lineage: Eukaryota > Metazoa > Mollusca > Bivalvia > Cardiida > Cardiidae > Cerastoderma > Cerastoderma edule. The sequence continues at coordinate 6,085,770 of OX401419.1, read as the reverse complement.
ATAATCTGCAATAGGGTAGAAAACATTGTGGGAAAAGGAGAAATTGCTCGTAATGAACAATTTCTTCCCTTTTCACAATGTTTTCAAGAGTCATCTGCAATAAACTGGTGAAATGTTGTTATTGTTGGGTAAAGGGTTAATAGTAGACAACTTTGAGTTCCTCTCTCATCTATATTTAACCCTTTCCCAAACAACAAAGTTTTGATTGTCCCAAATTGAAAATTGAAAGAGTCTGCAGGCGACATTTCAAAATGTGATGAAATTGGAAAATAATCTTTTGATAGGGCAGAAAACGTTGTGGGAAAAGGAGAAATTGCTCGTAACAAGCAATTTCTCCTTTTTCCACAGTGTTTTCTAAAGTCGTCTGCAACAATGTGGTCAAATGTCGTTAATGTTTGGGAAAGGGTTAAATCATGCTTGCAATTCACCTGAAAAAAGTATTGATGCAATGTCAAATATAAGAATCAAACACATTCTATGAGAATAAAACAACTAAAAGTGATGTACATGTAGTTTTTTCTTTTTGTTCTAGGGTGATGAAGGAGAGTGATGTTCCAAGTAAGTTTAGACTTTATAAGTCCATAATGACTTTTGACACCAGAATGTCGCCCAACCTACAAATCTTGGTAGAATGAGTTATTAATTATGAAACAATATGTTTAACCAGAGCCAAATTTGCGCTCATTTACTCTAAAATGGTGAAAGTTCTAGAAAAATTGACGATTAATTTAAAAATACTTTAAATTCCATTTTGCAAGGGAACTAAGATGGTAACACGTTCACATGGTGCTTTTAAAAGAGTGAATGCAATAAGGTTTGTTTACAATTAGCGATAAAACAAGCTCAGCCGTGAAACCTGAGAAATTCTTCATTTTGAATGTTCAAGTAGTTGGTATTGGATAAAAGACAGTACTTTTATGTGTGTCATGTGATTTTTCTTACCAGGTGATCGCCATTCATTAATCCGAGCGCTCCATGCCATTTTAGATGCTGCTAGAATGTAAACAATTAATCTAAATAGGTCGGCACCAAACTTATGAATGAAGTACTTTAAGAAATAGATAGTAAATAGTGGAGGTGTTAAATTGCCATTATCCTGTGATGTTTCCCTATGTTTCAACATCTTCTATTATATTTAGTAACTCATTTTACCCAGTTTTGCAGTTTTTCTGAGCGCTAGTATGCTTTTGTACATATTATCATGACACCTGTTCTATTTATTAGCAATGTTTTCAAGTGTTTTTTTCATGAACTGTGTTGCACACAATCTTACTACATAGGCGTAGGAGCGTTTTCAACATTGGGGGGGGGCAACTTCAGATGAGGACCGGTCTAAGAATAAATGTTCCTAAACTTTTTCATGACTATTCATGCATGTACAAATTCAATAACATTATAAGAATTAAAAGAAAGCGTATGAAAACATGTATCTTTAATAAAAAAAAAGGATATGCCAGGTCTCGATTTCACGCGGAAATCAATTGTATTGATCTAAACAAAAAGTGGCAGCGCCCAGACTGTCACAGCCACGGTTACAACTTTTTGAAATAGTGAAACAATTACATTATTCTTTAAGCTTTAGCTAACAATTGAAGACAATACAGAGTCTGACACCTTTTAAAGAACACGTTTTACACCACTGTTTTCGTCGATCAAAACTTCCCGGGTATTTTTGTGAGCTGAGTTTTCATTGGATAAACCCGATGTGTTCAGATTGCCATTTGCGATGATGACGTCAAAAAGATTTTGGTTATTGTTCGTAACAAAAGGCGAATTGGTATTACATAAAGCACAAAAATATACATTTATTTTTATTCTTCTGTTAAATTTCGGTTCTTTCATTTTTCTTCATTTGCCACTGTGAATATTGGGGGGGGGGCCAAAGTATACTCTGGCCCCCCCAGTCTGAATATTGGGGGGGCCAGGCTGACACATTTTATTGCAGAGTGCCTCAAACACAGTTACAGCTTAGATTATCTGAGTTAATGGCATGACAAAATAACATTGAAACACTCCACCACAAGAACATTATGGGAGGTAAGCGAGGTTTGATAGACATATTGCTCATATAAACCACAATAATCCTTTAATCAAAAGAACTAAATGTCTACCTTTCTGTACTTTATTTTCCAGAGTTAAGGACCATGATCAGGGAGAGAGAAAAGACCGAGAAAGTCAAAGGTTTTGTTGGGGATTGTTTAGTAGGGGCAGTCAAGGTTTGTTCAGTTTGTTTTTTAACTCAGCATGTTTGTTGCAAATTAACAAAGAATTAGATAATTAATTTCTTACTGCATTATCATCATTGCTTTGAACTTTTGTAACTATAATTACAAATTGGGGAGCGACGTGGGGAAACCTACCTTATGGTCAAAATTTTCGATTTTCGTTTTTTCAGCAATTATTTTTGTTCGATTTTCGTTTGTTTAAATGATATAAGTCTCATGTAAATGCGTCAAAATATACGGTTCCTATAAGCATTCAAAGACGTCGGGTAAGTAGAGAAATATCACACAAGTGACGCAACGTCAGCGTTTTGGCTAACGGCGTAATCTAAATCGACGTTTGAATTTTCGAGTTACCATATCTGAGCTCTTCTTGATATGGTAACACCTTTCTAGTTCATCCTGGTGCCAAAGCATAGGAAACAAAACTGTCATGTTTAGATTTAATTCAAAGTAATAAAAAATCCACTTCAGTGGAATGATATTTACATCAAAGGAAATTAAACAGTACAGATCAAGCAGTCAACAAAACGCAATATTCACTTTTGACATGGACTTACGTTATTATTGCGTCAAACCGTAGAAATAAACAGGTCTCTAATTGAAAAGGGCAGCATTGTTATCTTTTTCACTAATGGCCAGGGATCAGGAAATTGCCGGTTTTAGACTGATTTTGGTTGTGTCGGACCGATTGCAATTGGCAAAAATCAGTCATGATATCACAGACAGATATGGAATTCTTCACACTTAACAGTACATGTTTCTCTGTTATCCCAAAAATAATTCGTTAATTGTAATTCCCGTGTAAAACAATGTCTTTAGTGTGTATTTCGGGTTTTGATTATGGAAACTAATCGGGATGCTTGATTGAGAAGTACAAATGACACGTTTATTTCACGAGAACCGATTATTTCAACTACATGTTGTCCATTTTTAATGGCACATGGTAGATTGCATGAAATCAGGGATTTTTTTTTTTATTGAAACGCGTTTTATTAACATTGAACAATTTTCACCATAAACTGTCAGGCTTGAAGATTCAGATCGTTTTTTAAGATGATAAACATCAAACAGATCAACCTGTATATGTTTGAAATTGATTGACTTTTTCTACAATAACTCTTGAAAGTAAACAATTCAGAAACAAAAGGAAATATATTCAAAATGTATTTTATGCGATGTCAAATTCAAGGCTTATTTGATATTTTAATCAAAGCACAATGTATGGTTTAAAGTATGAAGGACACAGATATGTTTTTTTACCTGGGGGTAGCGAAGAAGTATTGGAGGGAAGGCCGTATCTGGGACCGATTGGGATTTGGAGATTTCCTGATCCTTGCTAATGGCCGATAAGTCTTTTTCGAAATACACCCTTCAAAACATGTAAAGATAAATGTGCCAACAATCTGTATGTCACATATGCCAGCTGAGCTCTAGTTTCGGAGGCGTTGCGGCGACACTTTAACGTTATATGAGCTAAGTCAAAGTTTATTAAACATCTAGTATGACCTGTTCTATTGAGACATTATCTTTCATTAGTTTACGCATAAAACACACAGCTGCATGTGCCAATCATTTCAATTATTTTTTTATGTGCGTGCACATTTGTTTAATTGTGGAGTGTTATATTGTGTACATGTGTATCAATTGACTGATAATCTGCAGGCAATTTGTCATACTTTACATGTAGTCACGTAATCAATTGAAAATGAGTTCTAAAAAAACTTGATTAATCTACAGTCTAACTTGTGTTAAGCATCCACCCTTTTAAGCAGCCAACATGCCTTAAACAGCCACTACAGAAAGTCCCATTGTTGGATTTATAGTGTAAATCAATTTGTGTTAAGCAGCCAACCTGTCTTAAACAGCCAGTTTACTCTGTCCCATAGGCTGGCCTCTTAAAACAAGTTTGACTGTAGGTATATAAGAATGCGAAAAGATTTGTCGGTAGCATTGTTGATATGTTTTCTTTCCTGATCGCGGCCGAGATTTCAATGAAAAGGAGTAGGCTTATCATAGTAAATGTTTTAGTAAATGAATGAAGAATGATTTTTACTTTTGACTGCAGTTCCTTCTGAGAGAGGGACATTTTACTGAGGGTTAAAAGATTAAATGTTCAAACAATAGATCGTGTTTGAAAACAGCGGTGAAACTTAAACAACGCCGTAATAAATGACGTCACTTTGACAGCGATTTATTGTTTATTGCGCGTTAAACCATAAGGTGGGTTTTCTCACGTCGCACGTAAATTGAAAGTTTCTTTCATTGTATACTGTTGCAATACAACGAATAAGATCACTGAACGATTTGGCAGTTTATTCTTCTATGAATAATAGATAATCAATTAAGTACTGGTAGCCTCCATTGCCAAGAATTATTCTAAATCAAGTTTTGATTGTAGAGTTGTTGCTGTAAATGTAATATACTTTCATTATGAATTAAGTTTGCTGTATTAAATACCTACTTTTCAAGAGCTTTTCATTCCATTTCCTATTATGTAGGATTTCACTGGTTTTCAACTCTGAAAGCAATAACAGATTATGATAACAAAATATATAAATTAGTCTTTTTGTGGTATTTCGATAGAATCAGTGTAACAAGTAGTTTCTCTTCACATCAAAGTGCTTTTTAACCCTTACCAAATGCCAAATATCCGACTGTCCCAAATTGAAAGAGTTTGCAGACAACATTTCAAAATGTGATGAAATTGGAAAATGATCTTCTGATAGGGCAGAAAACATTGTGGGAAAAGGGGAAATTGGTCGGTCCAAGCAATTTCCCCTATTCCCACAATTTTTTCAAAGTCGTCTGCAACAAACTGGTCAAATGTGGTTATTGTTTAGGAAAGGGTTAAAGTGTGTTGTTGAATGTCTGTGAATATAATTGCAAGACTTATCTTCTGCAGCAGTGTAAGGATCAGTGTTTTTCTCCATGCTTTCTCACTTTTCTGCATCTGTTGCAGAAGGCAATAGAAATCACCATGACAAAAAGTCTAATTGCTCTTTATAAGCAATTTGTCGTTTGGTCGCAATGCTTTTTACTCAATATTATGAAGAATCTTTTTTGTACTCTATTTTGCTTATTTTTGCTGTGAATATGGACCAACTAGAATTAAAGTATAGGAGATTTTTTTAATCCCTCTTCTGCAGGATTTGTTTTGTTTTATTGGGTTGTTTACTTGCATCAACATTATTTAAGCTATATTGCAATGCCTGTTTCATCATATATTAAATAAAGACATCTTACTATACCGCCATTGAGTGCAGTTCAAGACAGTCAGAACCATCTGCATTCAGTTTGTCAGCCATCTCTCATGACAATTCAAATCCACCATCACTTTGATTTGAAACCCAACAGAGATTGGCTTTGTGAGTTTAAGATAAATAAATACTTGAACCAAAGGAGCTAAAAGGATTGATTGAATAAGTAACAAAGAAGTCATGTGCTATTTGCCTCATAAAAGTATTTAACACTTTGATTCTTTTTTTTTTTTTAGAAAATGTTGAAAGGGAAAGACTTCCAGACATATAAAGGTGAGAGTATATTTTTGTTATTGACCAATGTGTAAAACTGTTATAACTCTATCATTATGACAATTGTACTTGTCATTAATCTGATAGTTTCCGTTTTTTGATTGAGTTAAACTCATTATGAGGGTCCTGTGTGACCCAGTGGTTAACGTGGTAATCTTAGGATACTCTGTCATGTTGTTGTTGTTGTATAGTTTTAATTTTTTGTTGTCATGTGACAATAGCAAAGTGCACAAGTAAGAGTTCCTCTATTTGTTTTATATACCGGCTTTTCCTGAGAATAACAGACAGGGGGGAAGGCTTACTTCACATTAATTCAAAGTTTTAAGTGCCAATTAAGGATTGTGAATATCAAATTTTTAATGTTTATTGCTCCCAACGCACAAATCTCTGAGAGAGTCTATTTAAGATTTTCTACATGGTCTGTTCACCAATCCCACATGTTATAATTGGTGACGGGTCTAAATTGAAAGCAAAACCCGACAACAAAATTAGCATAGATTAATCTCTTTAAAATACTGGGTAGAGACCATTGTGACAAAGGAATAAACTGCTTGATGAGAGGAGTTATCTTCCCATTGTCATAGTGGTTTCTGAAGTCTTTAACCCTTATAGTCCCGGAACCAACTTCATGCTTATCCAAACAGGTTGGATCCAGACCAGCCCCCAAGTAAATTGGCGGCTGGCCTGTGATCTAACCAGTCTGCTACTCAGAGTATCTTTCCTCATCAAAATTAAGCAGATATCTAAGGTTTGGGAAAGCAGATGACACAAAAATCTATTTTTAGAAAATTACCCAGCATTCTAAGGGTTTAAAGCAGACGCTGTAATATATTTTCAAGAAGTATGAGCCAAATTCTAATCAAATGGCTTCAATATGATTTCACAATTCTACATGTAACATTTGATGAATGCCCTCACTCCCGATTCAAAATTATTTTTTCTTTTGTTCATCAAACCAAAGACCTAGAAAACATTACGCATTGAGTCACAATATCAAAATTATTAATCGTTATTATCAAAAACATTAAATATTGACAATGAGGAATAATAGAACTTGTTGTTGCCTGAATTGTGGATATATTAACCCTTTCCCAAAGAACAAATTTTCGACTGTCCCAAATTGAAAGAGTTTTCAAAATGTGATGAAATTTGACAATATTCTTCAGAAAGAGCTCATGTTGAGAAATGTCTCCTTTTCCTACATTGTTTTCCAGAGTCGTCTGCAACAAAGTGGTCAAATGTCGTTATAGTTTGGGAAAGGGTTAAAGAAAAATGAATGAGGTAATTGCAGACAAAATAGATTTACAGAGATTTACAGCTTTTGTGTAGTTAGAAATATATATTTTCCTTTCTCATGTCATGCCAAAATACATCTAAGATTGAAAATGAAAAATCTTTCTTTCCTCAGCAAAGCATACTGAGGTACCATATACAAACAGCACCATAGATCTCTATCAGAAGAGGGGTGAAGGTATGTATCAATGTTCACCAACAAATACTTAAGGTAAAAAAATCTGCACCACACAGCTTAGGATATTGAGCAAGTTTGTTTGTTTGGTTGTTTGATTTGTTTTACATCGATTGTGAAGGAAGCTTGATTAGTATGCTTAAAACCTATGTATTGACATAGGTATGATATTCTTATGAGATACTCCCTGAAGAACTGATGTTGTTTGAAGTCTCTGTGAATGAATATATGATATTTTGTATGTAAGATTGAATGATCGGTTCATGGACCTTTTATAAGTTACTTTTCATAGAATTTCTGTTATTGAAACTCACAAAATGAAAATGAAGCTTTTGCACATGCCCAGATCGCATCATGTAAACAACAATGTCACTGTTTAAGGGCTCCTTTTTTTCTTTTCTTAATTGGCCTTAGAATTATTGGCTTTACATGCACAATAATTTGCTATGTAAGGACGTTAGTATGCCGACACCTAATTTATCTCTAAATGCCATTTTGCTGTGACATGAAGTGAGGTGCTTTTCCATGTGGTTGGTTTAATATCTCAATGAAACTCATTTAGACGCATTTGCAGCAGACGATTTTCATATGACCATTTTTTTTATCATGACGTTTTTTAAATACCAATTTGCATTCAAAGATTTCAATTTTGTCCAGTGTAGTCATACCCAAATGCTGAGTAAAGCTTTATAGTACACTTATATCCGATGCCAAGTATAGCAAAAAGGGAGACCTGCTGTTTGACTCCATTACTGTCATGTGACTGTTTGTGATAATATCCCATGGTCTCGGAAATAATCCATTGAGTATTAAAAACCATAATCATACTGGTCATCATCAATTTATGAGAGGACTATTATTAACCCTACATGTATGATCCAGGATTTATTCTTTCATTTTTGATAGTTATATACAACACTTAACACCACAGTCACAATTATTTGAAATATTACAGACCTTCCATTGTAGATGACTTCACTTTTAAATATCATCTATATCTTATTCCATTTAAGATTAAAAATGAAAAATCTTTCTTTCCTCAGCTTACGATCTTGAGTAAGTGATTTATCATGACTCAATATATATGTATTCAGCAATAAACATATAAAACATATAAACAGGCTCATAGCTTACAAGCAGTGCAAATTTAGGACACATGAAGGCACAGTTGAACATTATCTATATCTTAATTTTTCAGAGAAGTAAACTCAATAATACCTTGCTTATAACAATATGCTGAAAAACAATGTGCATTTTAGTGCCTTCTGCATTTCCAAATCAATAAAGTCTTGGAATGCTTGGTGATTTTCTGAAAATATAATTTTGTGTCATCTGCTTTCAAAAACAGTAGATATCTGCCTTATTTTGATGAGGAAAGATTCTCAGATTAGCCAACAGATTAGATCACAGGCTAGCCACTAATTTAATTTGTCCCTGGCATTGATCTAACCTGTTTGCATAAGCATGAAGTAAATTTCAGGACTTAACAAAAACACCCTTGTTTTGGGGCCAGCCAGGTTGTTAAGACTAATTGATTGATTAATTGATTGGTAAATTGATTAATTGGTTGATTGATTGATTGGATAGTTGTTTAAGGGGTTCATGCAAGTGGATAGATAGAAAAAAGTACCAGTAGATAACAAAGACAGAAAAAAACACATGGGTTCATGACTATAACCCAAAACTGCATATGTTCATAATGTCAACAAAAAACAATAATTGTATTGTATTTCCCTTTTGGAAATCTTAAGAATGGCGATTGAAAGACAGTTTCAGGATGATACTGGTTTTGATTTAGAAAAAACAAACCATTAAACAACTTTAAGATTATCAAAATTTGCTTAAATCTACAGGCAAAACAAATCAACATTGTTTGTATTTTAGGTCTGCTGGAGACATTCCAGAACAACAATGCCCTTCTGGACCAGATCCAGAAATGTCAGGAGGCCTACCTCGAGTCAAAGAGAGTTATCTTCCCAAGGTAAGATATATAGGTATCATCACCCCTTTTACTCATGTAGGATTTTTGTACTTGCCCAACTTGAAAGCTAAAGCAGATAAATTTCATAAAATATGGAAAATTGCATTTGATATGTGATATCTAGTTGAAACCGTTGTTATCTCTTCAAGGAAAGATATATGTAACATCATCCTAACCATCCAAACCTAATGTAGAATTTTGTAACTGGCCCAAATTTAGAGCTCAAACAGATAATTATTATACAGTATGAAAAAATATATTTGATTTGTTATATATTTTTAAAACCATCATCAAATTGAGCAGTATCTGGTAAAATGCTTTTGCTTATAAAGGTCATAAGTCTAAATCCTGCTCTGATTGAAGACGTGCCTTCAATTTATAGATTCATTGAATGTCATTGTTGCTAATGAAATGCAGAGTTATTGATATGATTTGGAAAACTATGCTCTTTATGAGGGAATCTGTATTTTGTTGTTTTTGTTTTCTTTTCTTCTTCTTTTTACCAAATGCAGTGAAGGAAGGGATTGTGTCTTGTTTGTA
>OX401419.1:6042986-6075526 GCA_947846245.1 Cerastoderma edule | reverse complement strand
TTCATTGAGTGATTGAGTAATTCTACAGATTATCTTTCTGATTGCTAACCCTTTACCAATAATCTTGGCAAAGCTGTGATTTTATATATCCAAACCCGACCCGACCCCCTTCTAAAGCATAGAAATGCTCCTTATGACCCAGCAATACATTAAATAGTATGCCGTGAAAGTCGTAGTAAGGGGATCAACAACAAGTTTATTCATGGGGGAAAGATGGGCACAGTTGTCTCCCTTTCTTCATTGTTATTGTTTGAAATCATGTATAAAGAGCTCACATTACTCAGTACACATGTCCTTTCTGTCCACCCCTTATATCCACCATTGACCGGTCCTAATGGAGAGATAAAGCATATATATATAGTACATTATTGTTGAAAGGGTTAAAAGAGTTGAGCATTTCGGATGAAAATCATTGCCTGCAAATGGGGTGGGGGTTGGGGTGGATCCGTAGGTTTGACTTGGAATGTTGGAGTCTGAAGTTTGAGACCTGGCCAGAGCAACCTCCTGGTTGTTTTACCCTTTACCAAACGCCAAATTCTCCACTGTCCCAAATTGAAAGAGTCTTCAAACTATATTTCAAACACTGATGAAATGGAAGCACTATCTTCTGATAGGGCAGGAAACATTGCGGGAAAAGGAAGGAATTGCTTGTGACGAGCAATTTCTCCTTTTCCCGCAATGTTTTCCCGAGTCGTCTGCAGCCAACTGGTCAAATGTCGTTATTGTTTGGTGAAGGGTTAAGAGGTCATTGCAACATGTCTCTTGGTTTATGAGTCTTTCCATGCAGTCTGTTCTGAGTCTATATATGCAGACGATGCTTCTGATTTTACTCCAAGTTCACCGGAATGTCGTTCCTTCGAGACCCTGTCCGTTCACTATTACTTGACATGAAGTCAAACGGCTGTGATGGTTGTCTTCTCTCACCACTGATTGTTTGTGTTTATATGGGAAAGCAGTCATTGACTATGTAAGGTTATTGTTCAGTATTGGTAAAAAGTCATGAATAGGTGCACCGACGGCAACACCATGCGCAGGAAAGAAGTGTAGCGACTATGTGATGAAAACCAAATGAGCCGTTCTTTCTTTTCCTACAGTGTTTCATTGAGTGATTGAGTAATTCTACAGATTATCTTTCTGATTGCTAACCCTTTACCAATAATCTTGGCAAAGCTGTGCTTTTATATATATCCAAACCCGACCCGGCCCCCTTCTAAAGCATAGAAATGCTCCTTATGACCCAGCAATACATCAAATAGTATGCCGTGAAAGTCGGAGTACGGGGATCAACAACAAGTTTATTCATGGGGGAAAGATGGGCACAGTTGTCTCCCTTTCTTCATTGTTATTGTTTGAAATAATGTATAAAGAGCTCACATTACTCAGTACACATGTCCTTTCTGTCCACCCCTTATATCCACCATTGACCGGGCCTAATGGAGAGATAAAGCATATATATATAGTACATTATTGTTGAAAGGGTTAAAAGAGTTGAGCATTTCCGATGAAAATCATTGCCTTCAAACGGGGAGGGGGTTGGGGTGGATCCGTAGGTTCGACTTGGAATGCTGGAGTCTGAAGTTTGAGACCTGGCCAGAGCAAACTCTTGGTTGTTTAAGCACGCTTTAGCATACATTCTCCACTGTCCCAAATTAGAAAAGAGTCTTCAAGCTATATTTCAAACACTGATGAAATGGAAGCACTATCTTCTGATAGGGCAGGAAACGTCTTGGGAAAAGGAAGGAATTGCTTGTGGCGAGCAAGTTTCTGCTTTTCCGCAATATTCAAGTGAATCTGCAGCCAACTGGTCAAATGTGGTTATTGTTTGGTGAAGGGGTTAAGGGTCATTACAGCATGTCTCTTGGTTTGGTCCTTTTCCATGCGTCTGTTCTGAGGTCTATATATGCAGACGATGGCACCTGATTTTTACTCCAAGTTCACGAGATAACGTTTCCTTGAGACCCTGTCCGTTCACTGGCTTGACATGAAGTCAATATGATAGTTGTCTTCTCTCACCACTGATTGTTTGTGTGTTTATGTAGGAAGAAGCATTCATTTTGACTATGTGGGTTATTGTTCAGTATTGGTAAAAAGTCATGAATAGGTGCACCGACGGCAGCACTATGCGCAGGAAAGAAGTGTAACGACTATGTGATGAAAACCAAATAAGCCGTTCTTTCTTTTCCTACAGTGTGTCATTGAGTGATTGAGTAATTCTACAGATTATCTTTCTGATTGCTAACCCTTTACCAATAATCTTGGCAAAGCTGTGATTTTATATATATCCAAACCCGACCCGGCCCCCTTCTAAAGCATAGAAATGCTCCTTATGACCCAGCAATACATCAAATAGTATGCCGTGAAAGTCGGAGTAAGGGGATCAACAACAAGTTTATTCATGGGGGAAAGATGGGCACAGTTGTCTCCCTTTCTTCATTGTTATTGTTTGAAATCATGTATAAACAGCTCACATTACTCAGTGCACATGTCCTCTCTGTCCACCCCTTATATCCACCTTTGACCGGTCCTAATGGAGAGATAAAGCATAGTACATTATTGTTGAAAGGGTTAAAAAGAGTTGAGCATTTCCGATGAAAATCATTGCCTTCAAACGGGGTGGGGGTTGGGGTGGATCCGTAGGTTTGACTTGGAATGTTGGGAGTCTGAAGTTTGAGACCTGGCCAGAGCAAACTCTTGGTTGTTTAACCCTTTACCAAACGCCAAATTCTCCACTGTTCCAAATTGAAAGAGTCTTCAAACTATATTTCAAACACTGATGAAATGGAAGCACTATCTTCTGATAGGGCAGGAAACATTGCGGGAAAAGGAAGGAATTGCTTGTGACGAGCAATTGCTCCTTTTCCCGCAATGTTTTCCAGAGTCGTCTGCAGCCAACTGGTCAAATGTCGTTATTGTTTGGTGAAGGGTTAAGAGGTCATTGCAACATGTCTCTTGGTTTATGAGTCTTTCCATGCAGTCTGTTCTGAGTCTATATATGCAGACGATGCTTCTAATTTTACTCCAAGTTCACCGGAATGTCGTTCCTTCGAGACCCTGTCCGTTCACTATTACTTGACATGAAGTCAAACGGCTATGATGGTTGTCTTCTCTCACCACTGATTGTTTGTGTTTATATGGGAAAGCGGTCATTGACTATGTAAGGTTATTGTTCAGTATTGGTAAAAAGTCATGAATAGGTGCACCGACGGCAACACTATGCGCAGGAAAGAAGTGTATCGACTATGTGATGAAAACCAAATAAGCCGTTCTTTCTTTTCCTACAGTGTTTCATTGAGTGATTGCGTAATTCTACACATTATCTTTCTGATGGCTAACCCTTTACCAATAATCTTGGCAAAGCTGTGATTTTATATATCCAAACCCGACCCGACCCCCTTCTAAAGCATAGAAACGCTCCTTATGACCCAGCAATACATTAAATAGTATGCCGTGAAAGTCGGAGTAAGGGGATCAACAACAAGTTTATTCATGGGGGAAAGATGGGCACAGTTGTCTCCCTTTCTTCATTGTTATTGTTTGAAATCATGTATAAACAGCTCACATTACTCAGTGCACATGTCCTCTCTGTCCACCCCTTATATCCACCTTTGACCGGTCCTAATGGAGAGATAAAGCATAGTACATTATTGTTGAAAGGGTTAAAAAGAGTTGAGCATTTCCGATGAAAATCATTGCCTTCAAACGGGGTGGGGGTTGGGGTGGATCCGTAGGTTTGACTTGGAATGTTGGAGTCTGAAGTTTGAGACCTGGCCAGAGCAAACTCCTGGTTGTTTTACCCTTTACCAAGCGCCAAATTCTCCACTGTCCCAAATTGAAAGAGTCTTCAAACTATATTTCAAACACTGATGAAATGGAAGCACTATCATCTGATAGGGCAGGAAACATTGCGGGAAAAGGAAGAAATTGCTTCTGACGAGCAATTTCTCCTTTTCCCGCAATGTTTTCCAGAGTCGTCTGCAGCCAACTGGTCAAATGTCGTTATTGTTTGGTGAAGGGTTAAGAGGTCATTGCAACATGTCTCTTGGTTTATGAGTCTTTCCATGCAGTCTGTTCTGAGTCTATATATGCAGAAGATGCTTCTGATTTTAATCCAAGTTCACCGGAAAGTCGTTCCTTCGAGACCCTGTCCGTTCACTATTACTTGACATGAAGTCAAACGGCTATGATGGTTGTCTTCTCTCACCACTGATTGTTTGTGTTTATATGGGAAAGCAGTCACTGACTATGTAAGGTTATTGTTCAGTATTGGTAAAAAGTCATGAATAGGTGCACCGACGGCAACACTATGCGCAGGAAAGAAGTGTAACGACTATGTGATGAAAACCAAATAAGCCGTTCTTTCTTTTCCTACAGTGTTTCATTGAGTGATTGAGTAATTCTACAGATTATCTTTCTGATTGCTAACCCTTTACCAATAATCTTGGCAAAGCTGTGATTTTATATATATCCAAGCCCGACCCGGCCCCCTTCTAAAGCATAGAAATGCTCCTTATGACCCAGCAATACATCAAATAGTATGCCGTGAAAGTCGGAGTAAGGGGATCAACAACAAGTTTATTCATGGGGGAAAGATGGGCACAGTTGTCTCCCTTTCTTCATTGTTATTGTTTGAAATCATGTATAAAGAGCTCACATTACTCAGTACACATGTCCTTTCTGTCCAACCCTTATATCCACCATTGACCGGTCCTAATGGAGAGATAAAGCATATATATATATAGTACATTATTGTTGAAAGGGTTAAAAGAGTTGAGCATTTCGGATGAAAATCATTGCCTGCAAATGGGGTGGGGGTTGGGGTGGATCCGTAGGTTTGACTTGGAATGTTGGGAGTCTGAAGTTTGAGACCTGGCCAGAGCAAACTCTTGGTTGTTTAACCCTTTACCAAACGCCAAATTCTCCACTGTCCCAAACTGAAAGAGCCGTCAAACTATATTTCAAACACTGATGAAATGGAAGCACTATCTTCTGATAGGGCAGGAAACATTGCGGGAAAAGGAAGAAATTGCTTGTGACGAGCAATTTCTCCTTTTCCCGCACTGTTTTCCAGAGTCGTCTGCAGCCAACCGGTCAAATGTCGATATTGTTTGGTAAAGGGTTAAGAGGTCATTGCAACATGTCTCTTGGTTTATGAGTCTTTCCATGCAGTCTATTCTGAGTCTATATATGCAGACGATGCTTCTGATTTTACTCCAAGTTCACCGGAATGTCGTTCCTTCGAGACCCTGTCCGTTCACTATTACTTGACATGAAGTCAAACGGCTATGATGGTTGTCTTCTCTCACCACTGATTGTTTGTGTTTATATGGGAAAGCAGTCATTGACTATGTAAGGTTATTGTTCAGTATTGGTAAAAAGTCATGAATAGGTGCACCGACGGCAACACTATGCGCTGGAAAGAAGTGTAACGACTATGTGATGAAAACCAAATAAGCCGTTCTTTCTTTTCCTACAGTGTTTCATTGAGTGATTGAGTAATTCTACACATTATCTTTCTGATGGCTAACCCTTTACCAATAATCTTGGCAAAGGTGTGATTTTATATATCCAAACCCGACCCGACCCCCTTCTAATGCATAGAAATGCTCCTTATGACCCAGCAATACATTAAATAGTATGCCATGAAAGTCGGAGTAAGGGGATCAACAACAAGTTTATTCATGGGGGAAAGATGGGCACAGTTGTCTCCCTTTCATCATTGTTATTGTTTGAAATCATGTATAAAGAGCTCACATTACTCAGTACACATGTCCTTTCTGTCCACCCCTTATATCCACCATTGACCGGTCCTAATGGAGAGATAAAGCATATATATATAGTACATTATTGTTGAAAGGGTTAAAAGAGTTGAGCATTTCGGATGAAAATCATTGCCTGCAAATGGGGTGGTGGTTGGGGTGGATCCGTAGGTTTGACTTGGAATGTTGGGAGTCTGAAGTTTGAGACCTGGCCAGAGCAAACTCTTGGTTGTTTAACCCTTTACCAAACGCCAAATTCTCCACTGTCCCAAATTGAAAGAGTCTTCAAACTATATTTCAAACACTGATGAAATGGAAGCACTATCTTCTGATAGGGCAGGAAACATTGCGGGAAAAGGAAGGAATTGCTTGTGACGAGCAATTTCTCCTTTTCCCGCAATGTTTTCCCGAGTCGTCTGCAGCCAACTGGTCAAATGTCGTTATTGTTTGGTGAAGGGTTAAGAGGTCATTGCAACATGTCTCTTGGTTTATGAGTCTTTCCATGCAGTCTGTTCTGAGTCTATATATGCAGACGATGCTTCTGATTTTACTCCAAGTTCACCGGAATGTCGTTCCTTCGAGACCCTGTCCGTTCACTATTACTTGACATGAAGTCAAACGGCTATGATGGTTGTCTTCTCTCACCACTGATTGTTTGTGTTTATATGGGAAAGCAGTCATTGACTATGTAAGGTTATTGTTCAGTATTGGTAAAAAGTCATGAATAGGTGCACCGACGGCAACACTATGCGCAGGCAAGAAGTGTAACGACTATGTGATGAAAACCAAATAAGCCGTTCTTTCTTTTCCTACAGTGTTTCATTGAGTGATTGAGTAATTCTACACATTATCTTTCTGATGGCTAACCCTTTACCAATAATCTTGGCAAAGCTGTGATTTTATATATCCAAACCCGACCCGACCCCCTTCTAAAGCATAGAAATGCTCCTTATGACCCAGCAATACATTAAATAGTATGCCGTGAAAGTCGGAGTAAGGGGATCAACAACAAGTTTATTCATGGGGGCAAGATGGGCACAGTTGTCTCCCTTTCTTCATTGTTATTGTTTGAAATCATGTATAAAACAGCTCACATTACTCAGTACACATGTCCTCTCTGTCCACCCCTTATTTCCACCTTTGACCGGTCCTAATGGAGAGATAAAGCATAGTACATTATTGTTGAAAGGGTTAAAAGAGTTGAGCATTTCGGATGAAAATCATTGCCTGCAAATGGGGAGGGGGTTGGGGTGGATCCGTAGGTTTGACTTGGAATGTTGGGAGTCTGAAGTTTGAGACCTGGCCAGAGCACACTCTTGGTTGTTTAACCCTTTACCAAACGCCAAATTCTCCACTGTCCCAAACTGAAAGAGCCTTCAAACTATATTTCAAACACTGATGAAATGGAAGCACTATCTTCTGATAGGGCAGGAAACATTGCGGGAAAAGGAAGGAATTGCTTGTGACGAGCAATTTCTCCTTTTCCCGCAATGTTTTCCAGAGTCGTCTGCAGCCAACTGGTCAAATGTCGTTATTGTTTGGTGAAGGGTTAAGAGGTCATTGCAACATGTCTCTTGGTTTATGAGTCTTTCCATGCAGTCTGTTCTGAGTCTATATATGCAGAAGATGCTTCTGATTTTAATCCAAGTTCACCGGAAAGTCGTTCCTTCGAGACCCTGTCCGTTCACTATTACTTGACATGAAGTCAAACGGCTATGATGGTTGTCTTCTCTCACCACTGATTGATTGTGTTTATATGGGAAAGCAGTCATTGACTATGTAAGGTTATTGTTCAGTATTGGTAAAAAGTCATGAATAGGTGCACCGACGGCAACACCATGCGCAGGAAAGAAGTGTAACGCCTATGTGATGAAAACCAAATGAGCCGTTCTTTCTTTTCCTACAGTGTTTCATTGAGTGATTGAGTAATTCTACACATTATCTTTCTGATGGCTAACCCTTTACCAATAATCTTGGCAAAGCTGTGATTTTATATATCCAAACCCGACCCGACCCCCTTCTAAAGCATAGAAATGCTCCTTATGACCCAGCAATACATTAAATAGAATGCCGTGAAAGTCGGAGTAAGGGGATCAACAACAAGTTTATTCATGGGGGAAAGATGGGCACAGTTGTCTCCCTTTCTTCATTGTTATTGTTTGAAGTCATGTATAAAACAGCTCACATTACTCAGTACACATGTCCTCTCTGTCCACCCCTTATTTCCACCTTTGACCGGTCCTAATGGAGAGATAAAGCATAGTACATTATTGTTGAAAGGGTTAAAAGAGTTGAGCATTTCCGATGAAAATCATTGCCTTCAAACGGGGTGGGGGTTGGGGTGGATCCGTAGGTTTGACTTGGAATGTTGGAGTCTGAAGTTTGAGACCTGGCCAGAGCAAACTCTTGGTTGTTTAACCCTTTACCAAACGCCAAATTCTCCACTGTCCCAAACTGAAAGAGCCTTCAAACTATATTTCAAACACTGATGAAATGGAAGCACTATCATCTGATAGGGCAGGAAACATTGCGGGAAAAGGAAGAAATTGCTTCTGACGAGCAATTTCTCCTTTTCCCGCAATGTTTTCCAGAGTCGTCTGCAGCCAACTGGTCAAATGTCGTTATTGTTTGGTAAAGGGTTAAGAGGTCATTGCAACATTATTGTCTCTTGGTTAATGAGTCTTTCCATGCAGTCTATTCTGAGTCTATATATGCAGACGATGCTTCTGATTTTACTCCAAGTTCACCGGAATGTCGTTCCTTCGAGACCCTGTCCGTTCACTATTTCTTGACATAAAGTCAAACGGCTATGACGGTTGTCTTCTCTCGCCACTGATTGTTTGTGTTTATATGGGAAAGCAGTCATTGACTATGTAAGGTTATTGTTCAGTATTGGTAAAAAGTCATGAATAGGTGCACCGACGGCAACACCATGCGCAGGAAAGAAGTGTAACGACTATGTGATGAAAACCAAATGAGCCGTTCTTTCTTTTCCTACAGTGTTTCATTGAGTGATTGAGTAATTCTACAGAATTGATTATCTTTCTGATTGCTAACCCTTTACCAATAATCTTGGCAAAGCTGTGATTTTTATATATCCAAACCCGACCCGGCCCCCTTCTCAAGCATAGAAATGCTCCTTATGACCCAGCAATACATCAAATAGTATGCCGTGAAAGTCGGGGTAAGGGGATCAACAACAAGTTTATTCATGGGGGAAAGATGGGCACAGTTGTCTCCCTTTCTTCATTGTTATTGTTTGAAATCATGTATAAACAGCTCACATTACTCAGTACACATGTCCTTTCTGTCCAACCCTTATATCCACCATTGACCGGTCCTAATGGAGAGATAAAGCATATATATATATAGTACATTATTGTTGAAAGGGTTAAAAGAGTTGAGCATTTCGGATGAAAATCATTGCCTGCAAATGGGGTGGGGGCTGGGGTGGATCCGTAGGTTTGACTTGGAATGTTGGGAGTCTGAAGTTTGAGACCTGGCCAGAGCAAACTCTTGGTTGTTTAACCCTTTACCAAACGCCAAATTCTCCACTGTCCCAAATTGAAAGAGTCTTCAAACTATATTTCAAACACTGATGAAATGGAAGCACTATCATCTGATAGGGCAGGAAACATTGCGGGAAAAGGAAGAAATTGCTTCTGACGAGCACTTTCTCCTTCTTTTCCTAATGTTTTCCAGAGTCAGCCTGCAGCCAACTGGTCAAATGTCGCTATTGTTTGGTGAAGCGGTTAAGAGGTCATTGCAACATGCCCTTCGGTTTATGAGTCTTTCCATGTAGCCTATTCGAGTCTATATATGCAGACGATGTTTGATTTTACCCAAGTTCACCGGAATGTCGTTCCTTCAGACCCTGTCCTGCTCATCATTACTTGACATGAAGTCAAACGCTATGATGGTTGTCTTCACCACTGATTGTTTTCAGCCATGGAAAGCAGTCATTGATTCATGTAAGGTTATTGTTCAGTATTGGTAAAAGTCATGAATAGGTAAGTAACTGACGGTAACACTATGCGCAGGAGAAAGAAGTGTAACGACTCATGTGATGAAAACCAAATAAGCCGTTTTTCTTTTCCTACAGTGTTTCATTGGAGGATTGAGTAATTCTACATTATCTTTCTGATGGCTTAACCCTTTACCACACTGGCAAAGCTGTGATTTTATGGCGACCAACCCGAATTCAATCTCTAAAGCATAGAAATGCTCCTTATGACCCAGCAATACATCAAATAGTATGCCGCGAAAGTCGGAGTAAGGGGATCAACAACAAGTTTATTCATGGGGGAAAGATGGGCACAGTTGTCTCCCTTTCTTCATTGTTGTTGTTTGAAATCATGTATAAAACAGCTCACATTACTCAGTACACATGTCCTCTCTGTCCACCCCTTATTTCCACCTTTGACCGGTCCTAATGGAGAGATAAAGCATAGTACATTATTGTTGAAAGGGTTAAAAGAGTTGAGCATTTCCGATGAAAATCATTGCCTTCAAACGGGGTGGGGGTTGGGGTGGATCTGTGAGGTTTGACTTGGAATGTTGGAGTCTGAAGTTTGAGACCTGGCCAGAGCAAACTTGTTGTTTAACCCTTTACCAAACGCCCAAATTTCCACTGTCCCAAATTGAAAGAGTCTTCAAACTATATTTCAAACACTGATGAAATGGAAGCACTATCTTCTGATAGGGTAGGAAATACTGGCGGAAAAGGAAGAATTCGCTTGTGACGGCAATTTCTCCTTTTCCCCGCACGTTTTCCCAGAGAGCCGCCTGCAGCCAACCGGTCAAATGTCGATATTGTTTGGTAAAGGGTTGAGAGGTCATTGCAACATGTCTCTTGGTTAATGAGTCTTTCCATGCAGTCTATTCTGAGTCTATATATGCAGACTATGCTTCTGATTTTACTCCAAGTTCACCGGAATGTCGTTCCTTCGAGACCCTGTCCGTTCACTATTTCTTGACATGAAGTCAAACGGCTATGATGGTTGTCTTCTCTCACCACTGATTGTTTGTGTTTATATGGGAAATCAGTCATTGACTATGTAAGGTTATTGTTCAGTATTGGTAAAAAGTCATGAATAGGTGCACCGACGGCAACACTATGCGCAGGAAAGAAGTGTAACGACCATGTGATGAAAACCAAATAAGCCGTTCTTTCTTTTCCTACAGTGTTTCATTGAGTGATTGAGTAATTCTACACATTATCTTTCTGATGGCTAACCCTTTACCAATAATCTTGGCAACGCTGTGATTTTATATATCCAAACCCGACCCGACCCCCTTCTAAAGCATAGAAATGCTCCTTATGACCCAGCAATACATTAAATAGTATGCCGTGAAAGTCGTAGTAAGGGGATCAACAACAAGTTTATTCATGGGGGAAAGATGGGCACAGTTGTCTCCCTTTCTTCATTGTTATTGTTTGAAATAATGTATAAAGAGCTCACATTACTCAGTACACATGTCCTTTCTGTCCACCCCTTATATCCACCATTGACCGGGCCTAATGGAGAGATAAAGCATATATATATAGTACATTATTGTTGAAAGGGTTAAAAGAGTTGAGCATTTCGGATGAAAATCATTGCCTGCAAATGGGGTGGGGGTTGGGGTGGATCCGTAGGTTTGACTTGGAATGTTGGGAGTCTGAAGTTTGAGACCTGGCCAGAGCAAACCCTTGGTTGTTTAACCCTTTACCAAACGCCAAATTCTCCACTGTCCCAAATTGAAAGAGTCTTCAAACTATATTTCAAACACTGAGGAAATGGAAGCACTATCATCTGATAGGGCAGGAAACATTGCGGGAAAAGGAAGAAATTGCTTCTGACGAGCAATTTCTCCTTTTCCCGCAATGTTTTCCAGAGTCGTCTGCAGCCAACTGGTCAAATGTCGTTATTGTTTGGTGAAGGGTTAAGAGGTCATTGCAACATGTCTCTTAGTCAATGAGTCTTTCCATGCAGTCTGTTCTGAGTCTATATATGCAGACGATGCTTCTGATTTTACTCCAAGTTCACCGGAATGTCGTTCCTTCGAGACCCTGTCCGTTCACTATTACTTGACATGAAGTCAAACGGCTATGATGGTTGTCTTCTCTCACCACTGATTGTTTGTGTTTATATGGGAAAGCAGTCATTGACTATGTAAGGTTATTGTTTAGTATTGGTAAAAAGTCATGAATAGGTGCACCGACGGCAACACTATGCGCAGGAAAGAAGTGTAACGACTATGTGATGAAAACCAAATAAGCCGTTCTTTCTTTTCCTACAGTGTTTCATTGAGTGATTGAGTAATTCTACACATTATCTTTCTGATGGCTAACCCTTTACCAATAATCTTGGCAAAGCTGTGTTTTTTTATATCCAAACCGGACCGACCCCCTTCTAAAGCATAGAAATGCTCCTTATGACCCAGCAATACATTAAATAGTAAGCCGTGAAAGTCGGAGTAAGGGGATCAACAACAAGTTTATTCATGGGGGAAAGATGGGCACAGTTGTCTCCCTTTCTTCATTGTTATTGTTTGAAATCATGTATAAACAGCTCACATTACTCAGTGCACATGTCCTCTCTGTCCACCCCTTATATCCACCTTTGACCGGTCCTAATGGAGAGATAAAGCATAGTACATTATTGTTGAAAGGGTTAAAAGAGTTGAGCATTTCCGATGAAAATCATTGCCTTCAAACGGGGTGGGGGTTGGGGTGGATCCGTAGGTTTGACTTGGAATGTTGGAGTCTGAAGTTTGAGACCTGGCCAGAGCAAACTCCTGGTTGTTTTACCCTTTACCAAACGCCAAATTCTCCACTGTCCCAAATTGAAAGAGTCTTCAAACTATATTTCAAACACTGATGAAATGGAAGCACTATCTTCTGATAGGGCAGGAAACATTGCGGGAAAAGGAAGGAATTGCTTGTGACGAGCAATTTCTCCTTTTCCCGCAATGTTTTCCAGAGTCGTCTGCAGCCAACTGGTCAAATGTCGTTATTGTTTGGTGAAGGGTTAAGAGGTCATTGCAACATGTCTCTTGGTTAATGAGTCTTTCCATGCAGTCTGTTCTGAGTCTATATATGCAGACGATGCTTCTGATTTTACTCCAAGTTCACCGGAATGTCGTTCCTTCGAGACCCTGTCCGTTCACTATTTCTTGACATGAAGTCAAACGGCTATGATGGTTGTCTTCTCTCACCACTGATTGTTTGTGTTTATATGGGAAAGCAGTCATTGACTATGTAAGGTTATTCTTCAGTATTGGTAAAAAGTCATGAATAGGTGCACCGACGGCAACACTATGCGCAGGAAAGAAGTGTAACGACTATGTGATGAAAACCAAATAAGCCGTTCTTTCTTTTCCTACAGTGTTTCATTGAGTGATTGAGTAATTCTACACATTATCTTTCTGATGGCTAACCCTTTACCAATAATCTTGGCAAAGCTGTGATTTTATATATCCAAACCCGACCCGACCCCCTTCTAAAGCATAGAAATGCTCCTTATGACCCAGCAATACATTAAATAGTATGCCGTGAAAGTCGGAGTAAGGGGATCAACAACAAGTTTATTCATGGGGGAAAGATGGGCACAGTTGTCTCCCTTTCTTCATTGTTATTGTTTGAAATCATGTATAAAGAGCTCACATTACTCAGTACACATGTCCTTTCTGTCCACCCCTTATATCCACCATTGACCGGTCCTAATGGAGAGATAAAGCATATATATATAGTACATTATTGTTGAAAGGGTTAAAAGAGTTGAGCATTTCGGATGAAAATCATTGCCTGCAAATGGGGTGGGGGTTGGGGTGGATCCGTAGGTTTGACTTGGAATGTTGGGAGTCTGAAGTTTGAGACCTGGCCAGGCAAACTCTTGGTTGTTTAACCCTTTACCAAACGCCAAATTCTCCACTGTCCCAAATTGAAAGAGTCTTCAAACTATATTTCAAACACTGATGAAATGGAAGCACTATCTTCTGATAGGGCAGGAAACATTGCGGGAAAAGGAAGGAATTGCTTGTGACGAGCAATTGCTCCTTTTCCCGCAATGTTTTCCAGAGTCGTCTGCAGCCAACTGGTCAAATGTCGTTATTGTTTGGTGAAGGGTTAAGAGGTCATTGCAACATGTCTCTTGGTTAATGAGTCTTTCCATGCAGTCTATTCTGAGTCTATATATGCAGACGATGCTTCTGATTTTACTCCAAGTTCACCGGAATGTCGTTCCTTCGAGACCCTGTCCGTTCACTATTTCTTGACATAAAGTCAAACGGCTATGACGGTTGTCTTCTCTCACCACTGATTGTTTGTGTTTATATGGGAAAGCAGTCATTGACTATGTAAGGTTATTGTTCAGTATTGGTAAAAAGTCATGAATAGGTGCACCGACGGCAACACTATGCGCAGGAAAGAAGTGTAACGACTATGTGATGAAAACCAAATAAGCCGTTCTTTCTTTTCCTACAGTGTTTCATTGAGTGATTGAGTAATTCTACAGATTATCTTTCTGATTGCTAACCCTTTACCAATAATCTTGGCAAAGCTGTGATTTTATATATATCCAAACCCGACCCGGCCCCCTTCTAAAGCATAGAAATGCTCCTTATGACCCAGCAATACATCAAATAGTATGCCGTGAAAGTCGGAGTAAGGGGATCAACAACAAGTTTATTCATGGGGGAAAGATGGGCACAGTTGTCTCCCTTTCATCATTGTTATTGTTTGAAATCATGTATAAAGAGCTCACATTACTCAGTACACATGTCCTTTCTGTCCACCCCTTATATCCACCATTGACCGGGGCCTAATGGAGAGATAAAGCATATATATATAGTACATTATTGTTGAAAGGGTTAAAAGAGTTGAGCATTTCGGATGAAAATCATTGCCTGCAAATGGGGTGGGGGTTGGGGTGGATCCGTAGGTTTGACTTGGAATGTTGGGAGTCTGAAGTTTGAGACCTGGCCAGAGCAAACTCTTGGTTGTTTAACCCTTTACCAAACGCCAAATTCTCCACTGTCCCAAATTGAAAGAGTCTTCAAACTATATTTCAAACACTGATGAAATGGAAGCACTATCATCTGATAGGGCAGGAAACATTGCGGGAAAAGGAAGAAATTGCTTCTGACGAGCAATTTCTCCTTTTCCCGCAATGTTTTCCAGAGTCGTCTGCAGCCAACTGGTCAAATGTCGTTATTGTTTGGTAAAGGGTTAAGAGGTCATTGCAACATTATTGTCTCTTGGTTAATGAGTCTTTCCATTCAGTCTATTCTGAGTCTATATATGCAGACGATGCTTCTGATTTTACTCCAAGTTCACCGGAATGTCGTTCCTGCGAGACCCTGTCCGTTCACTATTACTTGACATGAAGTCAAACGGCTATGATGGTTGTCTTCTCTCACCACTGATTGTTTGTGTTTATATGGGAAATCAGTCATTGACTATGTAAGGTTATTGTTCAGTATTGGTAAAAAGTCATGAATAGGTGCACCGACGGCAACACTATGCGCAGGAACGAAGTGTAACGACTATGTGATGAAAACCAAATAAGCCGTTCTTTCTTTTCCTACAGTGTTTCATTGAGTGATTGCGTAATTCTACACATTATCTTTCTGATGGCTAACCCTTTACCAATAATCTTGGCAAAGCTGTGATTTTATATATCCAAACCCGACCCGACCCCCCTTCTAAAGCATAGAAATGCTCCTTATGACCCAGCAATACATTAAATAGTATGCCGTGAAAGTCGGAGTAAGGGGATCAACAACAAGTTTATTCATGGGGGAAAGATGGGCACAGTTGCCTCCCTTTCTTCATTGTTATTGTTTGAAATCATGTATAAAGAGCTCACATTACTCAGTACACATGTCCTTTCTGTCCACCCCTTATATCCACCATTGACCGGTCCAAATGGAGAGATAAAGCATATATATATAGTACATTATTGTTGAAAGGGTTAAAAGAGTTGAGCATTTCGGATGAAAATCATTGCCTGCAAATGGGGTGGGGGTTGGGGTGGCTCCGTAGGTTTGACTTGGAATGTTGGGAGTCTGAAGTTTGAGACCTGGCCAGAGCAAACTCTTGGTTGTTTAACCCTTTACCAAACGCCAAATTCTCCACTGTCCCAAATTGAAAGAGTCTTCAAACTATATTTCAAACACTGATGAAATGGAAGCACTATCTTCTGATAGGGCAGGAAACATTGCGGGAAAAGGAAGGAATTGCTTGTGACGAGCAATTTCTCCTTTTCCAGCAATGTTTTCCAGAGTCGTCTGCAGCCAACTGGTCAAATGTCGTTATTGTTTGGTGAAGGGTTAAGAGGTCATTGCAACATGTCTCTTGGTTAATGAGTCTTTCCATGCAGTCTGTTCTGAGTCTATATATGCAGACGATGCTTCTGATTTTACTCCAAGTTCACCGGAATGTCGTTCCTTCGAGACCCTGTCCGTTCACTATTACTTGACATGAAGTCAAACGGCTATGATGGTTGTCTTCTCTCACCACTGATTGTTTGTGTTTATATGGGAAAGCAGTCATTGACTATGTAAGGTTATTGTTCAGTATTGGTAAAAAGTCATGAATAGGTGCACCGACGGCAACACTATGCGCAGGAAAGACGTGTAACGACTATGTGATGAAAACCAAATAAGCCGTTCTTTCTTTTCCTACAGTGTTTCATTGAGTGATTGAGTAATTCTACACATTATCTTTCTGATGGCTAACCCTTTACCAATAAGCTTGGCAAAGCTGTGATTTTATATATCCAAACCCGACCCGACCCCCTTCTAAAGCATAGAAATGCTCCTTATGACCCAGCAATACATTAAATAGTATGCCGTGAAAGTCGGAGTAAGGGGATCAACAACAAGTTTATTCATGGGGGAAAGATGGGCACAGTTGTCTCCCTTTCTTCATTGTTATTGTTTGAAATCATGTATAAAGAGCGCACATTACTCAGTACACATGTCCTTTCTGTCCACCCCTTATATCACAAATTATTCAGTCTAATGGAGATAAAGCATATATATATATAGTACATTATTGTTGAAAAGGGGTTAAAAGAGTTGAGCATTTGGATGAAAATCATTGCCTGCAAATGGGGTGGGGGTTGGGGTGGATCCGTAGGTTTGACTTGGAATGTTGATCTGAAGTTTGAAGGACCTGGCCAGAGCAAACTCTTGAGTTGTTTTGCAACCCTTTACCAAGCGCCAAATTCTCACTGTCCCAAATTGAAAGAGTCTTCAGAGCTATATTTCAAACACTGATGATGAAATGGAAGCACTATCTTCTGATAGGGCAGGAAACATTCGCGGGAAAGGAAGGAATTGCTTGTGACGAGCAATTTCTCCTTTCCACGCAAGTAGATCTGCAATAACTGGTCAAATGTCGTTATTGTTTGGTGAAGGGTTAAGGGTCATTGCAACATGTCTCTTGGTTGTGAGTCTTTTCCATGCAGTCTGTTCTGAGTCTATATATGCAGGCGATGCTTCTGATTTTACTCCAAGTTCACGGAATGTAGTTCCTTGAGACCCTAATCCGTTCACTGTACTTGACATGAAGTCAGCGGCTATGATGATTGTCTTCTCTCACCACTGATTGTTTTGTGTTTATGGGAAGAGAGAAGCAGTCATTGACTATGTAAGGTTATTGTTAGTATTGGTAAAGTCATGAATAGAGATTTACACCCGGCGCTTACTATCTTGGGGAAAAGTGTAACGACTATGTGATGAAAACCAAATAAGCCGTTCTTTCTTTTCCTACAGTGTTTTCATTAGTGATTGAGTAATTCTACATTATCTTTCTGATGGCTAACCCTTTACCAATAATCTTGGCAAAGCTGTGATTTTTATATATCCAAACCCGACCCGGCCCCCTTCTCAAGCATAGCAATGCTCCTTATGACCCAGCAATACATCAAATAGTATGCCGTGAAAGTCGGAGTAAGGGGATCAACAACAAGTTTATTCATGGGGGAAAGATGGGCACAGTTGCCTCCCTTTCTTCATTGTTATTGTTTGAAATCATGTATAAAGAGCTCACATTACTCAGTACACATGTCCTTTCTGTCCACCCCTTATATCCACCATTGACCGGTCCTAATGGAGAGATAAAGCATATATATATAGTACATTATTGTTGAAAGGGTTAAAAGAGTTGAGCATTTCGGCTGAAAATCATTGCCTGCAAATGGGGTGGGGGTTGGGGTGGATCCGTAGGTTTGACTTGGAATGTTGGGAGGCTGAAGTTTGAGACCTGGCCAGAGCAAACTCTTGGTTGTTTAACCCTTTACCAAACGCCAAATTCTCCACTGTCCCAAATTGAAAGAGTCTTCAAACTATATTTCAAACACTGATGAAATGGAAGCACTATCTTCTGATAGGGCAGGAAACATTGCGGGAAAAGGAAGGAATTGCTTGTGACGAGCAATTTCTCCTTTTCCCGCAATGTTTTCCAGAGTCATCTGCAGCCAACTGGTCAAATGTCGTTATTGTTTGGTGAAGGGTTAAGAGGTCATTGCAACATGTCTCTTGGTTTATGAGTCTTTCCATGCAGTCTGTGCTGAGTCTATATATGCAGACGATGCTTCTGATTTTACTCCAAGTTCACCGGAATGTCGTTCCTTCGAGACCCTGTCCGTTCAATATTTCTTGACATAAAGTCAAACGGCTATGACGGTTGTCTTCTCTCACCACTGATTGTTTGTGTTTATATGGGAAAGCAGTCATTGACTATGTAAGGTTATTGTTCAGTATTGGTAAAAAGTCATGAATAGGTGCACCGACGGCAACACTATGCGCTGGAAAGAAGTGTAACGACTATGTGATGAAAACCAAATAAGCCGTTCTTTCTTTTCCTACAGTGTTTCATTGAGTGATTGAGTAATTCTACACATTATCTTTCTGATGGCTAACCCTTTACCAATAATCTTGGCAAAGGTGTGATTTTATATATCCAAACCCGACCCGACCCCCTTCTAATGCATAGAAATGCTCCTTATGACCCAGCAATACATTAAATAGTATGCCATGAAAGTCGGAGTAAGGGGATCAACAACAAGTTTATTCATGGGGGAAAGATGGGCACAGTTGTCTCCCTTTCTTCATTGTTATTGTTTGAAATCATGTATAAAACAGCTCACATTACTCAGTACACATGTCCTCTCTGTCCACCCCTTATTTCCACCTTTGACCGGTCCTAATGGAGAGATAAAGCATAGTACATTATTGTTGAAAGGGTTAAAAGAGTTGAGCATTTCCGATGAAAATCATTGCCTTCAAACGGGGTGGGGGTTGGGGTGGATCCGTAGGTTCGACTTGGAATGCTGGAGTCTGAAGTTTGAGACCTGGCCAGAGCAAACTCTTGGTTGTTTAACCCTTTACCAAACGCCAAATTCTCCACTGTCCCAAACTGAAAGAGCCTTCAAACTATATTTCAAACACTGATGAAATGGAAGCACTATCTTCTGATAGGGCAGGAAACATTGCGGGAAAAGGAAGAAATTGCTTGTGACGAGCAATTTCTCCTTTTCCCGCACTGTTTTCCAGAGTCGTCTGCAGCCAACCGGTCAAATGTCGATATTGTTTGGTAAAGGGTTAAGAGGTCATTGCAACATGTCTCTTGGTTAATGAGTCTTTCCATGCAGTCTATTCTGAGTCTATATATGCAGACGATGCTTCTGATTTTACTCCAAGTTCACCGGAATGTCGTTCCTTCGAGACCCTGTCCGTTCACTATTTCTTGACATAAAGTCAAACGGCTATGACGGTTGTCTTCTCTCACCACTGATTGTTTGTGTTTATATGGGAAAGCAGTCATTGACTATGTAAGGTTATTGTTCAGTATTGGTAAAAAGTCATGAATAGGTGCACCGACGGCAACACTATGCGCAGGAAAGAAGTGTAACGACTATGTGATGAAAACCAAATAAGCCGTTCTTTCTTTTCCTACAGTGTTTCATTGAGTGATTGAGTAATTCTACAGAATTGATTATCTTTCTGATTGCTAACCCTTTACCAATAATCTTGGCAAAGCTGTGATTTTTATATATCCAAACCCGACCCGGCCCCCTTCTCAAGCATAGAAATGCTCCTTATGACCCAGCAATACATCAAATAGTATGCCGTGAAAGTCGGAGTAAGGGGATCAACAACAAGTTTATTCATGGGGGAAAGATGGGCACAGTTGTCTCCCTTTCTTCATTGTTATTGTTTGAAATCATGTATAAAACAGCTCACATTACTCAGTACACATGTCCTCTCTGTCCACCCCTTATTTCCACCTTTGACCGGTCCTAATGGAGAGATAAAGCATAGTACATTATTGTTGAAAGGGTTAAAAGAGTTGAGCATTTCCGATGAAAATCATTGCCTTCAAACGGGGTGGGGGTTGGGGTGGATCCGTAGGTTCGACTTGGAATGCTGGAGTCTGAAGTTTGAGACCTGGCCAGAGCAAACTCTTGGTTGTTTAACCCTTTACCAAACGCCAAATTCTCCACTGTCCCAAATTGAAAGAGTCTTCAAACTATATTTCAAACACTGATGAAATGGAAGCACTATCATCTGATAGGGCAGGAAACATTGCGGGAAAAGGAAGAAATTGCTTCTGACGAGCAATTTCTCCTTTTCCCGCAATGTTTTCCAGAGTCGTCTGCAGCCAACTGGTCAAATGTCGTTATTGTTTGGTAAAGGGTTAAGAGGTCATTGCAACATTATTGTCTCTTGGTTAATGAGTCTTTCCATGCAGTCTATTCTGAGTCTATATATGCAGACGATGCTTCTGATTTTACTCCAAGTTCACCGGAATGTCGTTCCTTCGAGACCCTGTCCGTTCACTATTTCTTGACATAAAGTCAAACGGCTATGACGGTTGTCTTCTCTCGCCACTGATTGTTTGTGTTTATATGGGAAAGCAGTCATTGACTATGTAAGGTTATTGTTCAGTATTGGTAAAAAGTCATGAATAGGTGCACCGACGGCAACACTATGCGCAGGAAAGAAGTGTAACGACTATGTGATGAAAACCAAATAAGCCGTTCTTTCTTTTCCTACAGTGTTTCATTGAGTGATTGAGTAATTCTACACATTATCTTTCTGATGGCTAACCCTTTACCAATAATCTTGGCAAAGCTGTGATTTTATATATCCAAACCCGACCCGACCCCCTTCTAAAGCATAGAAATGCTCCTTATGACCCAGCAATACATTAAATAGAATGCCGTGAAAGTCGGAGTAAGGGGATCAACAACAAGTTTATTCATGGGGGAAAGATGGGCACAGTTGTCTCCCTTTCTTCATTGTAATTGTTTGAAATCATGTATAAAGAGCTCACATTACTCAGTACACATGTCCTTTCTGTCCACCCCTTATATCCACCATTGACCGGTCCTAATGGAGAGATAAAGCATATATATATAGTACATTATTGTTGAAAGGGTTAAAAGAGTTGAGCATTTCGGATGAAAATCATTGCCTGCAAATGGGGTGGTGGTTGGGGTGGATCCGTAGGTTTGACTTGGAATGTTGGGAGTCTGAAGTTTGAGACCTGGCCAGAGCAAACTCTTGGTTGTTTAACCCTTTACCAAACGCCAAATTCTCCACTGTCCCAAATTGAAAGAGTCTTCAAACTATATTTCAAACACTGATGAAATGGAAGCACTATCATCTGATAGGGCAGGAAACATTGCGGGAAAAGGAAGAAATTGCTTCTGCCGAGCAATTTCTCCTTTTCCCGCAATGTTTTCCAGAGTCGTCTGCAGCCAACTGGTCAAATGTCGTTATTGTTTGGGGAAGGGTTAAGAGGTCATTGCAACATGTCTCTTGGTTTATGAGTCTTTCCATGCAGTCTGTTCTGAGTCTATATATGCAGACGATGCTTCTGATTTTAATCCAAGTTCACCGGAAAGTCGTTCCTTCGAGACCCTGTCCGTTCACTATTACTTGACATGAAGTCAAACGGCTATGATGGTTGTCTTCTCTCACCACTGATTGTTTGTGTTTATATGGGAAAGCAGTCATTGACTATGTAAGGTTATTGTTCAGTATTGGTAAAAAGTCATGAATAGGTGCACCGACGGCAACACTATGCGCAGGAAAGAAGTGTAACGACTATGTGATGGAAACCAAATAAGCCGTTCTTTCTTTTCCTACAGTGTTTCATTGGTGATTGAGTAATTTCTACACATTATCTTTCTGATGGTAACACTTTACCAATAATCTTGGCAAAAGCTGTGATTTTATATATCAAACCCGACCCGACCCCCTTCGAAGCATAGAAATGCTTATGACCCAACAATACATTAAATGGTATGCAGTGAAAGTCGGAGTAAGGGGATCAACAACAAGTTTATTCATGGGGGAAAGATGGGCACAGTTGTCTCCCTTTTCTTCGTATTGTGTTTGAAATCGTGTATAAGAGCTCACATTACTCAGTACACATGTCCTTTCTGTCCACCTTATAATATCCACCATTGACGGTCCTAATGCAGAGATAAAACATATATATATAGTACATTATTGTTAGAAGGGTTAAAGAGTTGAGAGCATTTAGGATGAAAATCATTGCCTGCAAAGTAGGGTGGGGGGTTGGGGTGGATCCGTAGGTTTGACTTGGAATGTTGGGAGTCTGGAAGTTTGAGACCTGGCCAGAGCAAACTCTTGGTTGTTTAACCCTTTACCAAACGCCAAATTCTCCACTGTCCCAAACTGAAAGAGCCTTCAAACTATATTTCAAACACTGATGAAATGGAAGCGCTATCTTCTGATAGGGCAGGAAACATTGCGGGAAAAGGAAGAAATTGCTTGTGACGAGCAATTTCTCCTTGTCCCGCACTGTTTTCCAGAGTCGTCTGCAGCCAACCGGTCAAATGTCGATATTGTTTGGTAAAGGGTTAAGAGGTCATTGCAACATGTCTCTTGGTTAATGGGTCTTTCCATGCAGTCTATTCTGAGTCTATATATGCAGACGATGCTTCTGATTTTACTCCAAGTTCACCGGAATGTCGTTCCTTCGAGACCCTGTCCGTTCACTATTTCTTGACATAAAGTCAAACGGCTATGACGGTTGTCTTCTCTCACCACTGATTGTTTGTGTTTATATGGGAAAGCAGTCATTGACTATGTAAGGTTATTGTTCAGTATTGGTAAAAAGTCATGAATAGGTGCACCGACGGCAACACTATGCGCAGGAAAGACGTGTAACGACTATGTGATGAAAACCAAATAAGCCGTTCTTTCTTTTCCTACAGTGTTTCATTGAGTGATTGAGTAATTCTACACATTATCTTTCTGATGGCTAACCCTTTACCAATAATCTTGGCAAAGGTGTGATTTTATATATCCAAACCCGACCCGACCCCCTTCTAATGCATAGAAATGCTCCTTATGACCCAGCAATACATTAAATAGTATGCCATGAAAGTCGGAGTAAGGGGATCAACAACAAGTTTATTCATGGGGGAAAGATGGGCACTGTTGTCTCCCTTTTTTCTTTGTTATTGTTTGAATGCATGCATAAAGAGTTCACATTACTCAGTACACATGTGCTTTCTGTCCTCCTTATATCCACCATTGACCTTGTTGAAAGGGGTTAAAGAGTTGAGCATTTCGGATGAAAATCATTGCCTGCAAATGGGGTGGGGGTTGGGGAGATTGGATCCGTAGGTTTGACTTGGAATGTTGGGGGCTGAAGTTTGAGACCTGTGGCCAGAGCAAACTCTTGGTTGTTTAACCCTTTACCAAACGCCAAAATTACTCCACTGTCCCAAATTGAAAGTCTTCAAACTATATTTCAAACACTGATGAAATGGAAGCACTATCTTCTGATAGGGGCAGGAAACGTGTGCAGGGAAAGGAAGGGTACTTGTGACAGTCCTTTTCCCTGCCAAGTCGGAGAATCTGCAGCCAACTGGTCAAATGTCGTTATTGTTTGGTAAAGGGTTACGAGGTCATTGCAACATTATTGTCTCTTGGTTAATGAGTCTTTCCATGCAGTCTATTCTGAGTCTATATATGCAGACGATGCTTCTGATTTTACTTCAAGTTCACCGGAATGTCGTTCCTTCGAGACCCTGTCCGTTCACTATTACTTGACATGAAGTCAAACGGCTATGATGGTTGTCTTCTCTCACCACTGATTGTTTGTGTTTATATGGGAAAGCAGTCATTGACTATGTAAGGTTATTCTTCAGTATTGGTAAAAAGTCATGAATAGGTGCACCGACGGCAACACTATGCGCAGGAAAGAAGTGTAACGACTATGTGATGAAAACCAAATAAGCCGTTCTTTCTTTTCCTACAGTGTTTCATTGAGTGATTGAGTAATTCTACACATTATCTTTCTGATGGCTAACCCTTTACCAATAATCTTGGCAAAGCTGTGATATTATATATCCAAACCCGACCCGACCCCCTTCTAAAGCATAGAAATGCTCCTTATGACCCAGCAATACATTAAATAGTATGCCGTGAAAGGCGGAGTAAGGGGATCAACAACAAGTTTATTCATGGGGGAAAGATGGGCACAGTTGTCTCCCTTTCTTCATTGTTATTGTTTGAAATCATGTATAAAGAGCTCACATTACTCAGTACACATGTCCTTTCTGTCCACCCCTTATATCCACCATTGACCGGTCCTAATGGAGAGATAAAGCATATATATATAGTACATTATTGTTGAAAGGGTTAAAAGAGTTGAGCATTTCGGATGAAAATCATTGCCTGCAAATGGGGTGGGGGTTGGGGTGGATCCGTAGGTTTGACTTGGAATGTTGGGAGTCTGAAGTTTGAGACCTGGCCAGAGCAAACTCTTGGTTGTTTAACCCTTTACCAAACGCCAAATTCTCCACTGTCCCAAATTGAAAGAGTCTTCAAACTATATTTCAAACACTGATGAAATGGAAGCACTATCTTCTGATAGGGCAGGAAACATTGCGGGAAAAGGAAGGAATTGCTTGTGACGAGCAATTTCTCCTTTTCCCGCAATGTTTTCCAGAGTCATCTGCAGCCAACTGGTCAAATGTCGTTATTGTTTGGTGAAGGGTTAAGAGGTCATTGCAACATGTCTCTTGGTTTATGAGTCTTTCCATGCAGTCTGTTCTGAGTCTATATATGCAGACGATGCTTCTGATTTTACTCCAAGTTCACCGGAATGTCGTTCCTTCGAGCCCCTGTCCGTTCACTATTTCTTGACATAAAGTCAAACGGCTATGACGGTTGTCTTCTCTCACCACTGATTGTTTGTGCTTATATGGGAAAGCAGTCATTGACTATGTAAGGTTATTGTTCAGTATTGGTAAAAAGTCATGAATAGGTGCACCGACGGCAACACTATGCGCAGGAAAGAAGTGTAACGACGATGTGATGAAAACCAAATAAGCCGTTCTTTCTTTTCCTACAGTGTTTCATTGAGTGATTGAGTAATTCTACACATTATCTTTCTGATGGCTAACCCTTTACCAATAATCTTGGCAAAGCTGTGATTTTATATATCCAAACCCAACCCGACCCCCTTCTAAAGCATAGAAATGCTCCTTATGACCCAGCAATACATTAAATAGTATGCCGTGAAAGTCGGAGTAAGGGGATCAACAACAAGTTTATTCATGGGGGAAAGATGGGCACAGTTGTCTCCCTTTCATCATTGTTATTGTTTGAAATCATGTATAAAGAGCTCACATTACTCAGTACACATGTCCTTTCTGTCCACCCCTTATATCCACCATTGACCGGTCCTAATGGAGAGATAAAGCATATATATATAGTACATTATTGTTGAAAGGGTTAAAAGAGTTGGGCATTTCGGATGAAAATCATTGCCTGCAAATGGGGTGGGGGTTGGGGTGGATCCGTAGGTTTGACTTGGAATGTTGGGAGTCTGAAGTTTGAGACCTGGCCAGAACAAACTCTTGGTTGTTTAACCCTTTACCAAACGCCAAATTCTCCACTGTCCCAAATTGAAAGAGTCTTCAAACTATATTTCAAACACTGATGAAATGGAAGCACTATCTTTTGATAGGGCAGGAAACATTGCGGGAAAAGGAAGAAATTGCTTGTGACGAGCAATTTCTCCTTTTCCCGCAATGTTTTCCAGAGTCGTCTGCAGCCAACTGGTCAAATGTCGTTACTGTTTGGTAAAGGGTTAAGAGGTCATTGCAACATTATTGTCTCTTGGTTAATGAGTCTTTCCATGCAGTCTATTCTGAGTCTATATATGCAGACGATGCTTCTGATTTTACTCCAAGTTCACCGGAATGTCGTTCCTTCGAGACCCTGTCCGTTCACTATTTCTTGACATAAAGTCAAACGGCTATGACGGTTGTCTTCTCTCGCCACTGATTGTTTGTGTTTATATGGGAAAGCAGTCATTGACTATGTAAGGTTATTGTTCAGTATTGGTAAAAAGTCATGAATAGGTGCACCGACGGCAACACTATGCGCAGGAAAGAAGTGTAACGACTATGTGATGAAAACCAAATAAGCCGTTCTTTCTTTTCCTACAGTGTTTCATTGAGTGATTGAGTAATTCTACACATTATCTTTCTGTTGGCTAACCCTTTACCAATAATCTTGGCAAAGCTGTGATTTTATATATCCAAACCCGACCCGACCCCCTTCTAAAGCATAGAAATGCTCCTTATGACCCAGCAATGCATTAAATAGTATGCCAGGGCACAGTTGTCTCCCTTTCTTCATTGTTATTGTTTGAAATCATGTATAAAGAGCTCACATTACTCAGTACACATGTCCTTTCTGTCCACCCCTTATATCCACCGTTGACCGGTCCTAATGGAGAGATAAAGCATAGTACATTATTGTTGAAAGGGTTAAAAAGAGTTGAGCATTTCCGATGAAAATCATTGCCTTCAAACGGGGTGGGGGTTGGGGTGGATCCGTAGGTTTGACTTGGAATGTTGGAGTCTGAAGTTTGAGACCTGGCCAGAGCAAACTCCTGGTTGTTTTACCCTTTACCAAACGCCAAATTCTCCACTGTCCCAAATTGAAAGAGTCTTCAAACTATATTTCAAACACTGATGAAATGGAAGCACTATCATCTGATAGGGCAGGAAACATGGCGGGAAAAGGAAGAAATTGCTTCTGACGAGCAATTTCTCCTTTTCCCGCAATGTTTTCCAGAGTCGTCTGCAGCCAACTGGTCAAATGTCGTTATTGTTTGGTAAAGGGTTAAGAGGTCATTGCAAAATGTCTCTTGGTTAATGAGTCTTTCCATGCAGTCTATTCTGAGTCTATATATGCAGACGATGCTTCTGATTTTATTCCGAGTTCACCGGAATGTCATTCTTTCGAGACCCTGTCCGTTCACTATTTCTTGACATAAAGTCAAACGGCTATGACGGTTGTCTTCTCTCACCACTGATTGTTTGTGTTTATATGGGAAAGCAGTCATTGACTATGTAAGGTTATTGTTCAGTATTGGTAAAAAGTCATGAATAGGTGCACCGACGGCAACACTATGCGCAGGAAAGAAGTGTAACGACTATGTGATGAAAACCAAATAAGCCGTTCTTTCTTTTCCTACAGTGTTTCATTGAGTGATTGAGTAATTCTACAGATTATCTTTCTGATTGCTAACCCTTTACCAATAATCTTGGCAAAGCTGTGATTTTATATATATCCAAACCCGACCCGGCCCCCTTCTAAAGCATAGAAATGCTCCTTATGACCCAGCAATACATCAAATAGTATGCCGTGAAAGTCGGAGTAAGGGGATCAACAACAAGTTTATTCATGGGGGAAAGATGGGCACAGTTGTCTCCCTTTCTTCATTGTTATTGTTTGAAATCATGTATAAAGAGCTCACATTACTCAGTACACATGTCCTTTCTGTCCAACCCTTATATCCACCATTGACCGGTCCTAATGGAGAGATAAAGCATATATATATATAGTACATTATTGTTGAAAGGGTTAAAAGAGTTGAGCATTTCGGATGAAAATCATTGCCTGCAAATGGGGAGGGGGTTGGGGTGGATCCGTAGGTTTGACTTGGAATGTTGGGAGTCTGAAGTTTGAGACCTGGCCAGAGCAAACTCTTGGTTGTTTAACCCTTTACCAAACGCCAAATTCTCCACTGTCCCAAACTGAAAGAGCCTTCAAACTATATTTCAAACACTGATGAAATGGAAGCACTATCTTCTGATAGGGCAGGAAACATTGCGGGAAAAGGAAGACATTGCTTGTGACGAGCAATTTCTCCTTTTCCCGCAATGTTTTCCAGAGTCGTCTGCAGCCAACTGGTCAAATGTCGTTATTGTTTGGTGAAGGGTTAAGAGGTCATTGCAACATGTCTCTTGGTTTATGAGTCTTTCCATGCAGTCTGTTCTGAGTCTATATATGCAGACGATGCTTCTGATTTTACTCCAAGTTCACTGGAATGTCGTTCCTTCGAGACCCTGTCCGTTCACTATTACTTGACATGAAGTCAAACGGCTATGATGATTGTCTTCTCTCACCACTGATTGTTTGTGTTTATATGGGAAAGCAGTCATTGACTATGTAAGGTTATTGTTCAGTATTGGTAAAAAGTCATGAATAGGTGCACCGACGGCAACACTATGCGCAGGAAAGAAGTGTAACGACTATGTGATGAAAACCAAAAAAGCCGTTCTTTCTTTTCCTACAGTGTTTCATTGAGTGATTGAGTAATTCTACACATTATCTTTCTGATGGCTAACCCTTTACCAATAATCTTGACAAAGCTGTGATTTTATATATCCAAACCCGGCCATTTTACCTTCTAAAGCATAAGTATTGCTCATATGACCCAACAATACATTAAATGGTATGTGCCGTGTTAGAGAGTCGAGGTAAGGGGATCAGCAACAAGTTTATTCATGGGGAAAGATGGGCACAGTTGTCTCCTATTTCAGAACATTTGTACATTGTTTGAAATCGTATAAAGAGCTCACATTACTCAGTACACATGTCCTTTCATCCACCCCTTATATCCTTGACCGGTCCTAATGGAGAGATAAAGCACTTATATATATAGTATTATTGTTGAAAGGGTTAAAGAGCTGAGCATTTCCATTAAGAAAATCATTGCCTGCTGCATATGGGGTAGGGGTTGGGGTGGATCCGTAGGTTTGACTTGGAATGTTGGAGTCTGAAGTTTGAGACCTGGCCAGAGTGACTCTTGGTTGTTTAACCCTTTTACCAAACGCCAAATTCTCCACTGTCCCAAATTGAAAAGAGTCTTCTTATATTTCAAACCTGATGAAATGGGCTTTACTATGCTCTTCTGATAGGGCAGGAAACGTACGGGAAAAGGAAGAAATTGCTTCTGACGAGCAGTTTCTCCTTTTCCCGCAATGTTTTCCAGAGTCGTCTGCAGCCAACTGGTCAAATGTCGTTATTGTTTGGTGAAGGGTTAAGAGGTCATTGCAACATGTCTCTTAGTCAATGAGTCTTTCCATGCAGTCTGTTCTGAGTCTATATATGCAGACGATGCTTCTGATTTTACTCCAAGTTCACCGGAATGTCGTTCCTTCGAGACCCTGTCCGATCACTATTACTTGACATGAAGTCAAACGGCTATGATGGTTGTCTTCTCTCACCACTGATTGTTTGTGTTTATATGGGAAAGCAGTCATTGACTATGTAAGGTTATTGTTCAGTATTGGTAAAAAGTCATGAATAGGTGCACCGACGGCAACACTATGCGGAGGAAAGAAGTGTAACGACTATGTGATGAAAACCAAATAAGCCGTTCTTTCTTTTCCTACAGTGTTTCATTGAGTGATTGAGTAATTCTACACATTATCTTTCTGATGGCTAACCCTTTACCAATAATCTTGGCAAAGCTGTGATTTTATATATCCAAACCCGACCCGACCCCCTTCTAAAGCATAGAAATGCTCCTTATGACCCAGCAATACATTAAATAGTATGCCGTGAAAGTCGGAGTAAGGGGATCAACAACAAGTTTATTCATGGGGGAAAGATGGGCACAGTTGTCTCCCTTTCTTCATTGTTATTGTTTGAAATAATGTATAAAGAGCTCACATTACTCAGTACACATGTCCTTTCTGTCCACCCCTTATATCCACCAGTGACCGGTCCTAATGGAGAGATAAAGCATATATATATAGTACATTATTGTTGAAAGGGTTAACAGAGTTGAGCATTTCGGATGAAAATCATTGCCTGCAAATGGGGTGGGGGTTGGGGTGGATCCGTAGGTTTGCCTTGGAATGTTGGGAGTCTGAAGTTTGAGACCTGGCCAGAGCAAACTCTTGGTTGTTTAACCCTTTACCAAACGCCAAATTCGCCACTGTCCCAAACTGAAAGAGCCTTCAAACTATATTTCAAACACTGATGAAATGGAAGCACTATCTTCTGATAGGGCAGGAAACATTGCGGGAAAAGGAAGAAATTGCTTGTGACGAGCACTTTCTCCTTTTCCCGCACTGTTTTCCAGAGTCGTCTGCAGCCAACCGGTCAAATGTCGATATTGTTTGGTAAAGGGTTAAGAGGTCATTGCAGCATGTCTCTTGGTTAATGAGTCTTTCCATGCAGTCTATTCTGAGTCTATATATGCAGACGATGCTTCTGATTTTACTTCAAGTTCACCGGAATGTCGTTCCTTCGAGACCCTGTCCGTTCACTATTACTTGACATGAA
Source organism: Cerastoderma edule (assembly GCA_947846245.1). Classification (NCBI taxonomy): domain Eukaryota; kingdom Metazoa; phylum Mollusca; class Bivalvia; order Cardiida; family Cardiidae; genus Cerastoderma; species Cerastoderma edule. The sequence goes on along the minus strand of OX401419.1, from coordinate 6,045,134 downwards.
GTCAAACGGCTATGATGGTTGTCTTCTCTCACCACTGATTGTTTGTGTTTATATGGGAAAGCAGTCATTGACTATGTAAGGTTATTGTTCAGTATTGGTAAAAAGTCCTGAATAGGTGCACCGACGGCAACACTATGCGCAGGAAAGAAGTGTAACGACTATGTGATGAAAACCAAATAAGCCGTTCTTTCTTTTCCTACAGTGTTTCATTGAGTGATTGAGTAATTCTACACATTATCTTTCTGATGGCTAACCCTTTACCAATAATCTTGGCAAAGCTGTGTTTTTTTATATCCAAACCGGACCGACCCCCTTCTAAAGCATAGAAATGCTCCTTATGACCCAGCAATACATTAAATAGTATGCCGTGAAAGTCGGAGTAAGGGGATCAACAACAAGTTTATTCATGGGGGAAAGATGGGCACAGTTGTCTCCCTTTCTTCATTGTTATTGTTTGAAATAATGTATAAAGAGCTCACATTACTCAGTACACATGTCCTTTCTGTCCACCCCTTATATCCACCAGTGACCGGTCCTAATGGAGAGATAAAGCATATATATATAGTACATTATTGTCGAAAGGCTTAAAAGAGTTGAGCATTTCCGATGAAAATCATTGCCTGCAAATGGGGTGGGGGTTGGGGTGGATCCGTAGGTTTGACTTGGAATGTTGGAGTCTGAAGTTTGAGACCTGGCCAGAGCAAACTCCTGGTTGTTTTACCCTTTACCAAACGCCAAATTCTCCACTGTCCCAAATTGAAAGAGTCTTCAAACTATATTTCAAACACTGATGAAATGGAAGCACTATCTTCTGATAGGGCAGGAAACATTGCGGGAAAAGGAAGAAATTGCTTGTGACGAGAGACCGGTTCCCATTCTAACAAAGAAAAGAGAGGGTAAGGCCTTAAGAAGACGGTCTCCGTCCAATTAACGAGACCACTGGGGCATCATACGTCATCAATGTCGCTTCCGGAGAATTTAGTATCCTTCTCACAATAATGATTCCAACAGAAGGAAAGGGGCTTAACGTGAAATGCATTAACCCATTACCAAACATTAACGACATTTGACTAGTTTGTTGCAGAGGACTGAAGAAACTATTGCGGGAAATATTAGAGTTTGCTCTTAACGAGCAATTTCTTCTTTTCCCACGATGTTTTCTGCCCTATCAGAAGAGAGTTTTTCAATTTCGTTACATTTTTAAATGTCGTCTGCAAACTCTTTCAATTTGGGACAGTTGAAAATTTGGCGTTTGTTAAAGGGTTAAGCATGTAACATTTATCCTGATTAAAAATGAACCTACAAATGTATTATTATTCACATAACGTTTTGAATCATAAACTGCACATCACACGACATCGATCATATTGAGATGATTCCAGCGTCATGGTACACATGAAACTTTCATGATAAGAAATCGACTCCCTGTTTCTTCTCAAGAAGGTAGTGTTACGTAACCGCCTCACTCTCTATAGCATAGCAACGATAAATGAGTACAAAATATAACCTCTGTCTTACTGAGCTGACTCTTTTCCTCAATGGTTATGGTCTTGGACTTTCACCCCGGAGAACTGTGTCCGAATCCCCGAAGGGGGACTTAAAATCCGAAATGGATTGTTCTGGCTATGCTTCGTTGTGGCATTGGTTTGTAAGAGGTAGACGTACTCCTTTGAAATGCCAAGATGATTTACATACAAATCAAGAAAGACAATAACAGTAACAATACTAGCAAGGGTTGCCACTTATAGGCCCGATATCTGACTAGCAGATAATCCAGTTCTGAGTATGAAACACATTTTGTTTCTTTCTATATTATCCAACAATAATATCGGTTTTTATGGCAGCACTACTTTTAGCCGATGCGGCAAAATGATTAATCAATGCTGGCCTGAAAACAAAACAGTAATGTTACCCCAAGCGAGCATAAATGCCCAATTTGAAAATATTGTATATGGTAATGTGCTAACGTTATGTCTATCGGAAACAAAGACTCTAACCTATTTCAAAACTTCTTCTTCTTCTTCGCTGGGCTTAATATGCACGAGAAATAAATAATATATAAAGGTTGTCCCAGTGAGTGAGTGGGTTGGTAGGGACGTGTGTGTGTGTGGGTGACGTACCTTTTTTCCACACTGCCTTACCTATTTC
>OX401419.1:6022986-6037986 GCA_947846245.1 Cerastoderma edule | reverse complement strand
TTTCTTCTTGTTCTTAATATTGATGCTTTTCTTGTTCTCGTTCTTCTTCTTTTTCTTATTTTTCTTTCTTTTCCTTTTGCGCATTTTTTAAAAATATATTTCTTTCTTTCTTAATCTATCGTTTTGCAGTTGTATATTTCATTTTTGGGTTCTAGTTACTCCCTTTTTATTGGTATATTCGTTTTAAACTAATTCGTTTCTTATGACTTTATGTTTAGTTTTTATCGTCATAATCACCATTTCTTTCGTGTTAGTCAAGATATAAAACTTTGGGCTAAACAGCTTCGGTTCAAGGTCACTACAAAATAACCTTTCGCTCAATCGACATGCCTTTTTTCGATTGAGGAAGAAAAGCTAACTACATTTTCCAATAATTTCCTTGAAAACTGTTCGCTAAGATAGGATTGTATCAAGAGTGAACTTACAACAAAAGTATGCTAATGATAGGAGTGCTTGTAAAACGGCATCTGCCAATATTGATAACCGGTCAAAATAGAAGGCTTTACAATACCATAGCATCTGTCTTTTATGCATGATAGATTGACAAATTTGTTAATACAAAGTTAAACAGTGATAAAGAATTTCATCTAATTTACACAGGATGTTTGGAGTTAAAATTAAACTATTTTTTAACAACGGTACTTACTTCAAAGCTTACACTAAAGTAAAATTTGACTAAATCGATGAATGAATTGTGAACTGGATAGTAATCAAAAATGTAAAACATCAAATGAACTCGTTTAAGAATGGAAAACTAGCACATCCAATTAAATCTGTTCAAAAGAAGGGCTAATTGTAAGTATTTAACTTCTATGTTTCAGAGTTTAGGATAGTACACTTTTTTAAATGCGTTAACTATCATTCGGTTATACTTCATGCCCATAATTGTATCCTTTTTAACGTTTCTATTTTCAAAGGATGTCTGTTAATAAATGTATCATAATTTGGCCGTGTAATTCAGAATACAATAAGAACGCTGCTTTAGGTGTTTATTCTTTTTTCCTTCGACTTATATTAATCTTCGTGGCCGTTACTTGTCATGTCCTTACACTATTATTAATCATTTCATTACAATTAAAACTACTGGTACATGCATTTCCTTGCTGGAATGTGAATTGAAAGTAAAGAAAATAAAAAGCCATCAAACCCCAAGGCTCTGCAAATAACTATTGATGAAACAGAATCAGCAAATATAATATCTAACTTACTTTCCTTTGTTATTTGTCGACACTTTTGCGTTGATTGTTCATAACTTTATATAACTTAACATGAAATAAAATTAAATACAGAGGAAGATACAACATGTTTGTATTTATACCTAAAAACTTAAAAAGAGTGAAAAACGAGAAACTCAATATCAACTCTGCAAGTCACACTTTACGGAACTCTCTCTTTTCATATATGATTCAAAACAATATATTACGCAAAACACTGTATATGATGATGCATGGACATTTATTATTTCAAACAAATAACAATCAGCAATCTCACCGGAAGCAAGAGTTTGATCGAGTTTGTTTGTGATCAAATGTTTTGACTATTAAGTGGCATCATCACCCAGTGATTATCAAACATTGACATAACTAGGTAAATATCCTTCCTTAGGTTTTAATTTCCATCAACATGCTTGCCATTACTTCCTGTACCAGATAGGCTGGCTGTATGAGCTCCACGATAACAGAATGGTATCAATCTTAATCGGTAATAGTTTTGAATTATAGGTGCCGGAGGTAAAACAACTATGCATACATCGGACGACGAAACAGGGAGGCGAGTAACACCGACAGGGGACACCAAAGAACAACGATATCCTTCTATAGTAGAGATCAAGGCCGCCATTCCTAATCGGTTCTTCGAGTCGAACATTCTATTATCATTTTACTACACAGTTAAAGACATTGTGCTCATATGCTGTCTATACGTATCTATGCAATATGCCGAGGTGCGGTTCCCGGCTTACTTGATGTATTTGTTTTTCCCCGTTTATTGGTACTTACAGGGAACAATGCTAATGGCGGTGTTCGTTGTCGGTCACGACTGTGGGCACGGATCCTACTCAAGATATGACGTCATCAATGATATCATGGGAACGGTTCTTCACAGCCTCGTTCTGACCCCGTACTACCCGTGGAAGCTTTCCCATCGAAATCATCACAAACACACGGGGAACATTGATAAGGACGAGGTTTTCTATCCGGTCCGGAGTAAGAACCACAAAGGGAATAGATTCGTGTTTCTGTTCGGGTTGGGAATTGGCTGGTTTGTTTATCTGCTTAGAGGATATTACCCGAGAAAGATTTCCCATTTCAATCCGTTCGAGGCCATGTTTTCCAATCACGTGACCGGATGTACTGCATCTCTTCTAGCGTTTGCTGTTTGGGGATATTGTCTATACGGATACGCATGCGCATACGGAGCTATGGCAGTGGTGAAGTACTACTTCCTGCCCGAGTTCGTGTTCGCCAGCTGGTTGCTCATCGTGACCTTCCTTCACCATATCGAGGTCGACACTCCGTGGTACTCAGGTGAGTGTATTTATGCTATAGAGTACTCGTTTCTAATCAAATCTTACCTCATCAATGGTGTATGTTGGTCTCGTCTGGTTAGAACTAGGGTGGGTCTTCTTGAAGATGGGAAAACGTGGACATGAAAGAGAGTGTTGACGACATGACATAACCAAGGAAATACTGTAGACTTTTGATATGGGACACCAAAGACATGAATCGATGGTCTAAGATTATGACATAACAAAGGAAATACTGTAGACTTTTGATATTTGACATCAAAGACATGAATCGATGGTCTAGGATTATGACATAACCAAGGAAATACTGTAGACTTTTGATATGGGACACCAAAGACATGAATCGATGGTCTAAGATTATGACATAACAAAGGAAATACTGTAGACTTTTGATATGGGACACCAAAGACATGGATCGATGGTCTAGGATTATGACATAACCAAGGAAATACTGTAGACTTTTGATATGGTACACCAAAGACATGAATCGATGGTCTAAGATTATGACATAACCAAGAAAACACTGTAGACTTTTGATATGGGACATCAAAGACATGAATCGATGGTCTAGGATTATAACATAACCAAGGAAATACTGCAGACTTTTGATATGGGACATCAAAGACATGAATCGATGGTCTAAGATTATGACATAACAAAGGAAATACTGTAGACTTTTGAAATGGGACATCAAAGACATGAATCGATGGTCTAAGATTATGACATAACCAAGGAAATACTGTAGACTTTTGATATTTGACATCAAAGACATGAATCGATGGTCTAAGATTATGACATAACAAAGGAAATACTGTAGACTTTTGATATGGGACACCAAAGACATGAATCGATGGTCTAGGATTATGACATAACCAAGGAAATACTGTAGACTTTTGATATGGTACACCAAAGACATGAATCGATGGTCTAAGATTATGACATAACCAAGAAAACACTGTAGACTTTTGATATGGGACATCAAAGACATGAATCGATGGTCTAGGATTATAACATAACCAAGGAAATACTGCAGACTTTTGATATGGGACATCAAAGACATGAATCGATGGTCTAAGATTATGACATAACAAAGGAAATACTGTAGACTTTTGAAATGGGACACCAAAGACATGAATCGATGGTCTAAGATTATGACATAACCAAGAAAACACTGTAGACTTTTGATATGGGACATCAAAGACATGAATCGATGGTCTAGGATTATAACATAACCAAGGAAATACTGCAGACTTTTGATATGGGACATCAAAGACATGAATCGATGGTCTAAGATTATGACATAACAAAGGAAATACTGTAGACTTTTGAAATGGGACATCAAAGACATGAATCGATGGTCTAAGATTATGACATAACCAAGGAAATACTGTAGACTTTTGATATGGGACATCAAAGACATGAATCGATGGTCTAAGATTATAACATAACAAAGGAAATACTGTAGACTTTTGATATGGGACATCAAAGACATGAATCGATGGTCTAAGATTATAACATAACAAAGGAAATACTGTAGACTTTTGATATGGGACATCAAAGACATGAATCGATGGTCTAAGATTATGACATAACAAAGGAAATACTGTAGACTTTTGAAATGGGACATCAAAGACATGAATCGATGGTCTAACATTATGACATAACCAAGGAAATACTGTAGACTTTTGATATGGGACATCAAAGACATGAATCGATGGTCTAGGATTATGACATAACAAAGGAAATACTGTAGACTTTTGATATGGGACACCAAAGACATGAATCGATGGTCTAAGATTATGACATAACAAAGGAAATACTGTAGACTTTTGATATGGGACACCAAAGACATGAATCGATGGTCTAAGATTATGACATAACCAAATAAATCCCGCAGATAATAGATCAAAGTATGTAGGTACATTGATGCACACAGTAGGCCTACATACCGGTAATATAGAGACGGGGTAATACTATACACATGTAAATGATATATATCAATGTAAACATTGTGTTTAGCGACCTCATAGGTCAAAGTATTGTTTTGTAATACGTTTAACACGCATTTGATTCAAGTTTCTCCTTAAACTTTCTCTTTAAAAACATGCTCATATTATTTTGTCAGTGGAATGAGGAAATGGAGATATAGTGATATATGGAGATAGTGATATATGAGAGATGATAGAGAGGTAGATATAGAGAGGTAGAGATGGAAAGGTAGATATCAGTAATAGTTACAAAACAGACCACTCGTTTACATTAGGTCTCATGTTATTTTATCCTCATGTCTTCTGTAAAAGGAATTGAGTGAAATAAAGATTTTATATTGTATTGTAACAGGTAGATGAAAATTTTCCACCGCAATCTTAGTTTTTTTTTTCTGTTAACATTTTAGAATTTAAATATCATTAATCTCCAATAAAATAGGAATAACATCAAAAAGGTACATTTCTACATTTTTTTATTTCATTTTACGGGAAGACTTGGCTCCTTAATCCCACAAGGTATACCTCATGCTGTACACATTTTACCAGAGAGAGAAAACCGAATGTTCTGTTTTGTTTTGAACCAAGATTGGAAGGTTGTCAGAAATGTATTTGAACACCTCTGCTCACATTTTTGGCGATTGAATGAACCTGTAAAATAACGCAGATTATTTTTGATTTTCTAAGACTATGTTTGTTTTTGTTTTAATTATGGCACTTTGCCTACTGAATTTGATGCAATCCTGTTTATGATACTGTACCTACTAATAATGATGTTAGTTTGTTTCGAGATTGAAGGTTCCATTTTTCTTAAAAAGAAACACTCCAGGGTAGTGAAACATTTCCTTCAAAGTTTGCATTTCTTGGTCATTAACCTATTTAAAGGCACATAAAAAGAGATTAATGCTATATCAAACTTTTTTATTTGGTAAACTTTTGATCAGATTAAGTTAGTTATCACCAAAAAAAACCATCAGCAAAATTTAAATGTGAAAGTCTATCAGAAATAACCTAGATTAGCAAGTTGAATAAGTCCGAATGCCTCATTCTTCACCTCTGACCTCGACAGTTCATACTCAAACATTTGAATCGACCAATCAGAATTCTTTATTTTGAATATGTAAACAAACAGATTGTTGATAAACATGATTGAATTGGAGACAACTACATTTCAAGCATAAAATAACTTATTTTAGAGGAATCTTTTGAAAAGGGTCTAAATGCATTTGTAAATTAATTCTCATAACTTTTATGAACATAATAAAAGAACTCCATATATTTTTTCAGTTATTTATTTGTACTTATCTCCTTTGATGTGCCTTTAAGGTTTGGAATGAGCTGATTTTCACTTTAAAAAAGGTCGAGGTCACGATCTTTTTGGAACGAACCTAGTAACAATAATATTATAATATTAGATGGATGGATACATAACTGGTGCTCATGTTAGGCATTAGCATATAAGCGTTCGAAAGATTGACCCCGTTTCTTAGAGAAATAAAACACACCGGCGTTGGGTCGTTTAACCGCTGATCTTAACTTTATACCGATCATAAGTCACTTCTCATCCGACCATCCAGCTACTATAAACACGCATTTTGATTAAGAAGAACTATATTTTCCATATAATAATAGACTTTCCTGGAGGCAAGAAACTAAATTACACCACTATCACCAAAGTCATTTTTATCCCATTGCATGTCATATGTGCATTGACTAGGAGCTTGTGTGCTTAATGTCTCAGTAAAACTCATTCGGAACACCTCGGCCATTTCTTAAAATAACCTCGGAAGCAATGGGGAGCCATTTTTGAAAGTAGGTCAGCAACGAAGGGCATGTCCGTTTGCAATCGTATCTACTCGGCAATCTCCGGCACAAGCCGGGGATTGCCGAGAAGAGCCGATTGACAAAATATGAAACAAAGATGTGTTGATATGATCATCTTTAATGAAAAGGGTAAAAAAAACATTCAATTGTGATAAATAGCCAATTTGTGTGTATCTTAAATACCTATTTAGTGCCTGTGTGCACTTTGCGTTAACCGCCGGAAATAAGGCAAATTACCCCAGGATTTCTGGTGTATTCATGTACTGCCTACGAGGTATATCTACCGACTTGTTACGGGGATTGCCGAGTAGATACGATTGAGTAAAACTATGTCATCTTATGTTATATTACATGGATGACTGTCCTCTGAAATACAAACCTGTGTGCTAATATGAAATCTTTGTTTTTATTTTGTAGACGAAAACTGGAACTACGTCAAAGGTCAGCTCAGCTCGGTTGACAGGCGCTACGGCTGGGCCCATGATGTTATACACAATATTGGGACACATCAGATCCACCATCTTTTTCCCAAGATTCCTCACTACCGTCTCGAGGAAGCCACGATCTACTTCCGGAAACAGTATCCAAATCTCGCGAGACAACGTCATGATCCCATAATTTCCTCTGCTATCCGGATGTTCCGGAAATTCTCGAAACAGTTTGTCGTGAGCGATACGTCCACTATACATGTGTATAAATAGGTTTGAAGGACTGAGACGTCAAGTGTTGTCCCTTAACCATTTACCAAACGCCAAATTTAAGAGAGTCCAATATTCTAAGAGTTTGCAGACGACATTTCAAAACTTGATGAAATTGGACCATGATCCTGATAGAGAAAAAACATGTGGGAAAAGGAGAAATTGCTCGTTAAGAGCAAATTTTTCTTTTCCCACAATGTTTTCCAGAGACGTCTGCAACACAGTTGAAAAATGTTGTTTTTGTTTGGTAAATGTTTAAACATTGATTAAAGCCATTTCAGATGGTTTCTAGAATTGAAAACAGTACAGCATTTGAAGCAGACTCTCCATATACCCAGTGATTTGATGTTGATCAAATGAAAGGGTGACACATTTTTATGATATCTCTGTTACTTTAAAATAAAGCTGTATGAGTTGTACGCTGCAATTATATTTAAACAAATATGGGATTTAATCGCTTAGAACAAATTACATTGTTCTTTTGAGTATGATGAGTTTTACGCCGAATATGTATATGGTAACTCAGTTATATCAACCAGAGGCAGGTGAACTTTTTATGACGTTTGTATTTCCTTATATGCATTGTGCATTATTCAGTTAATGCCAATTCAAATTTCGAAAATTGGGCAAGGGATGTACGGTCCATATAAGCGATTTAAATAATTCCTTAAAGTAGAATACCAATAATCCGCCATTTTGAATGTTTGGATTATTTATGTCGTTCTCGGTCCAAATCGGTCTTAGCCGGAACTATTCGCTTAACACCGAATAGTTCCAGACCGGACCGATGTGTACCGAAAACAACCGAAGTTACCCGACGAAGAAAAGAAATTCAAAATGGTTGAGTATGGGTATTCTACGTTTATGTCTCTTTGCCATATATATATAAGGAAGTTTGATATGCATGTTATTAAATTCTCTAGCACGTTTACAAAGTCTTTTTTAATCAACACTTTATTATATTCATTATAATGGGATGTCATGTCAGCTCAAATTGAAAGCAACTTCATTAGAACATTGTTAAGTCTGATCATAGATATTTCAGTACCAAAAGAAAAGAAAATTCAAAAAGAAAATATAACATATATCTGACAATACGACATGATTTCTCAGTGTCAGTATGTTTTCATTTAGTGACAGAAGTTCCTTAATCATGTTGCCGTACGCGTCTATTTAAAAACGAAGTAAAGGAGGAACGTTCTCCAGTCGAATGCCACAAAATAAAGGGTTTACAAACTGAGAAACTCACTCCCAATATCCGGTGGGAATTTCTTTTATTGCATTTTCCCTGAACCACTTTTCACAGAAACTTCGCTAACATAGATCTTCCCATCGATTTTTACATTCTCGCTTTTTTCATCTTGCCATGCTTTAGTGTCTAAATATAGATCCTGTTTGTACGATATTGTCGTTGCACACTGTTACAAAGAGTGTTCATATTTGTGAATATTTTCCCTCGGGAACATTTCAGTCATACCTTTCCACACATGGTTCATATACTAAACGGTTGCACTTTGTTGATCGAAATAATCTGACTTTTTAATATGGTTGAGATTTTAAACATGTTTTGAAGAAAAAATATTCATAATAAACACGATTTTTATTATTTACAACGCATTTGTCATTTTTTTAAACACATAATAAATAATCCTTTCATGTAAATATGCATCCTCGCAAACCCCCGATGGGGAATAAAACCCATGTCTCCAGCTTGACAGGCGGGGATACTAACCACTATGGACACATATGGCAAACATGCTACTGGGAAACGGACTACGTAATGAAATGGAAGATGCTTTGTAGTATTTTCCTGGACTTTGTTTGCAGGAAATAAACTAATATTAATGGAAGTGACTGCAAATAGCTTGTGCATGTCAGTCATCATTAACTATAATCAACTTTGACTACTTGATTAAACGTCCTTGTATGAATTAATCTACTCAAGGAAATAGATTATGAAATACTTTAGCATTTTCTTTGGTAGAATTTTTTGCTGCATACAATTTAGATGTCTTGTTGTATTATGATATTGTATAAGGATCAAAACCCAACCTCAAAAGGTATCAGTACATAAGCACCATAATCCTGCGGCAAAGAGTTGTTGTTATATAAGAAGCAAAACACTGCTGCAAACGGTGTTATCATTTAAGGATCAACATCCCGATGCAAAAATGTGTTGTTATATAAAGATCAGAATTCTGCTGCAAAGGGTGTTATCATATTACGATCAAAAAGCCTGCCGCAAAAAGGTATAAGTATATGAGCATCAAAAGCCTTGTATCGGTGTCTGGCTACATGCACTTGCTGTTCGAGTAGTGGAGAGATAGACCCGTATATTGTATTACCTATATACTGATACAATGAGCGTCCACCACACCTATTACCTCAAGAGACACGAACTAGGTACACACATATGTATGCATAATGGATGTTTTTATGATAACACGGATAATAAAATATGATTAATAATTCAATTGGTAGGTTGAGTTGGTCAAGAAACGTTATTTCCTTCCCTCTTTGGTTGAGTACACTTAACCCTTTACCAAATGTCAAATTTTGGACTGTCCCAAATTTAGAGAGTTTGCAGACGACATTTCAAAATTTGATGATATTGAAAACAATCTTCTGAAAGGGCAGGAAAACATTGTGAGAAAAGGAGAAGTTGCTCGTTAAGAGCAATTGCTCCTTCTCCCACAATGTTTTCCAGAGTCGTCTGCAACGAACTGGTCTAATGTCATTATTGTTTGGTAATGGGTTATATAATACGAAAAACAGCTCACCACTAAGTGCTTGATCCTTAAGTTTAGTTGAAGCGTAGTATCAATGGTTTTAGGCAGAATTTAAATAAGTGCAGTATGAGAGTTGAGGGTTCGATGTATGGAGGTGATGAATCATGCTTGTATACGGTCGTTGGTCAATGGTTCGAGATACAGAGGTAGAATGGCATATATGATAGCTGCAGGTTTGGGAATAAGACGTTTAGGGCTTAAATCATGTACTATGGATTGTACGTCAGAGCAATTTGTATCCCAGCCTATTTTGGATTATGCGCATAGAATATCGAAGTATCGCTTTTGAAAATTTTATTCGAATATTCCCATTAATAAATAAGTCATGAACGTTTTCCGGATACTTTTCGAACATCCCTCGTATGGCTGTTAATGGTTTGGAGTTAAGAATTAAAAGTCCATCTCTATAAGTGATAGTTGCTGGTTCAAGGCGCAGGAGTAGAGGGCTCAACTTGTAATGGTTGACACTGGTCCAAGATATGTAGGTAGAATGATATATATGATAATTGAAGTTTATGGTCACATTGTAGATTACAGTTAATGGTCTGATTTTTTTAATAAAAAGGTCATTTTTATGAATAATACGTGTAGGTACTAGTTCAATACGCACGAGTAGAGGGCGTGTATGGTGTACGGAATAGACCGAAATTGTAAATGGCGGTCAACCTCCATTTAAAATGGGGGTATACCGCTAAATTTAACGGTATAGGCCTTTTCAGAAACGTGGTTTGTCTCCCTTTGAAAAATCGGGCCACATTCGGAATACCTCCACTTCCGGGTATTACTTTCGAAAGAAGAAAGTGGGCAAAGGCAAAGAAAACGATCGCTATCGATCGGATTTTGAAATTTATAAGCTTCATGTACCAAAATTAAAGATTTACATACGACAACATCAACAGAATGATTTGTTGTTGGCTGTTGCCAAGCCTCGTTATAAAAGGAAATTAGATTGAATTTAATGAGACCCGAATAGCGCATCGCAGTTCAGTTAAAATATGACATTCCGTGTGAAAAAAGGCAAATAAGTATATATTTTGTCTGAATTGAATGCTTTGACAGATTAAAAATGTGTTAATCGGCTGGTTGATGGAAGGAAAGAATGAATGGAACACATATTTCTAGAATGTTATTACAAATTTGCATTAAATTCGATTTACGGATTTTAAATAAGATAGAACAACGCTTTCAGCACTTTTGTCAATAATGTGCAGACGTTATGTTTCTCCAATAAGTATATATTCTCTTTCCTTAAAATTGAAATTTGTCGTATAAATAAAGTACCTAAAATAGAGAATTAGTTGTTGTATGAGGTTCTCTGTCAGCCTACCTTTGATGATATATCGCATCCAAATATTACGGGCTATGAAAACAGTCACAGTCCATTTTTTCCACCTGTTGAAACAACATTCAAATGACGCTCACTAAATAACGAGGGACACAGGATTGTAGAGATCCTTCATATGTTTAAAGTACCTCAGATTGCCGATGGTTAATTACACTATCTCTCGGTCGGCTAAACAATAAAGGGTGTGACTAGAACATATGGTGCAAACGTGGCAGATTGGTGTTAATTTGCATCAAGACTCTTAATCCTTGTGATAGCCAAAGTTTGTTAATTGACCCTTTGAATGTAATTAAGAAGGAAAACTGGCAACAATCCATTGAATTGAAAAGAGATTACAAATGTGTAGATTATCATTTTAATGATATATAATTACAAAACAAACAAAAACACAATCGTTCTTGTTAAACAACAATTATAAGAGCAGTTTAATCAAAAGATTACTAAGCAATTAATTAAAGTTCAAAGTAAGAGAAACAATATTTTCTAGTAAATCTTTTAACTATTTATCAATATAACTACAAGGCAAAAAGTCGTCAACAAAGTAGGTGAAATGTTCCAAATAAACCCTTATCGCCAAATCTAACTCTTAAGTCTGTTTAAAAGTTTACTTCAAAGACCAGGGGTGGTCCAAAGTTTTTTTTTTTTTTCGTTGCTTAAAAGAAACCTCATTTTACATAATGTAATTCTGTATTACATCGCATGAACCATAAAGTCATAATTAATTGGGGTTAAACAGAACAAACTAAACATACGTGTCGGCAGATCAAGACATACGGGTTCAACAAATGTGAAACATAAGGACTTCCCATTTAGACTACATCCCATAAAGGTTTCAATTCCCACGTTATCTACAGATTAAATTGCCAAAAGATCTATCTTCAGTTTAAAGAAATATTTTCATTTCATTTTTGATTGATCAAAATATCTTCAAAAGATTAAGATAATTCTGGATCTGCATAATTTGTTAGAAGCATATGAATCTACTTTATACATATTTTTCTTTCCCACCAACCCTCCATAGAAAAAGTGATTATAGGATGGATTGATTTTCTACTCAATTAGTGTCAAAAACAACCCAATTTTCACGTGTATGCGAGATGGAACTTCTGTCTGAAATGATGTGAAAATCGGTAAAATAGACTTTAGACAAAATGGGAATAAACCTTGTACATAACAGAACCTGACACTCAGTAACATAGGGAATTAACTCATAAAGGGTTGATGCGTATTTGGTCGAATATAGAGGGTATAAAAAAGATCGTATATGTTATTTCCTACGTTATGCAGTTGACCAATAAAAGAAGCAATAAAACCCTCGACGTGAAAGATATGTATCTTTTGAAGCTTGCCGAAATACACAGGCGCGCATCACATCATGTTTCGTTGACACATAGTTGTGTGTTTTATGGCTTCGAGGCATGCAATTGGTTGCTATATAATGACGGAATCATATTTTGATTGGCGTTGCAAGGTCAGATTAGGGTAAATCGTTCTGCTTGAAGGGTCTTGGAAACAGTAATTCTAAGTAGAGTGAATGGTATGGACATGTTTTAAATCAGAGGAATCTAATGTTGACTCGGTAGGTGTAATTATTGTTGAAGTCCGATCATTTAACATGAATAAAACCAATTCCATAATCTCTTATAGGTTAACTTTTATTTGTCACTCTTATTGGACATAATTTGATGGAATGTCCCATAAATAAGTGGAACATTTATTAAGAAGGTTTGATCAGCTTGCATCATATCATCTGTTCATTGTGTTTGTATTTACATGGTACAATGTCATTTGAAAATGTTAGATTGCAAAATGGGTTTTAAATAATGTTATCATAAGTTAAGGCAATAATCAAACAGATCTACATCATCGTATTCTATACTTAAATTAATGTTTTAGCAGAGGATCGACTCTTCTCACTAAAAATGAATCGCAACGTTGTAACCGCGTTGGTAGACAGTGTTTTAACTCGGGAAACGGGGTAAATTGTCCGCTAGAGAGTAGACACAAAGTAAGGATATACTTTGATATTTCCCCTCCTCAACAATCTTTCCAATGTAGTTTTTACAAACACGACTTTCGACGGCATTGTTAAAATACCCGCAGCAGTTTATCTATGTTTCTCAATGTCAGCTGTTATCATTTAATACCCGGATGTCTTAAACCGGAAGCTACCGAAAATTTCGTATCTCGGATTAAGAGTATTCAAGAAAAGATAACAACAGTTTCTAAAAATGCCTGTACCCTAAAATTTAGCGGTCAACCGTTAACATTAAGGGTAAGCCTAGTCCGAATGATCCAGACGTAGATATTTCATTTTACGTCTGGATGCGTTCGATATAAAAGCGCGTCAAGCGGATATCGATTATTAGCGGTCGGGTAATATGTAGAAAGGGGACGGAGTTAAAATGATAGGGAAATTCTGGCGGGAATATAATACAGCTGTATTGGCTCCTTTTTCGTTTGGTAGAATAGATCTATTTTCATTAAAAATGAGATGCCCTTTACCTCAAATGAATTTTGTCAATTGCCAAAGTATTGCAACAGTTGATTTCAATTGAATACGTAGATATTTATTTATTTAGTAAGAATATTTGTGACTGACGTAAAACATATATATGTTCGAGGGGGCACTTCTCCGGGAGGGCACTTATCCGTGATCCAATATATATATATCAAGGGAAATATGTATCTGTTTAAATCTATTGCGAAAACCTATGAAATACTCAAACCATCAAAGAATTTTTTATGGAAACTTTTGCCAACAAAAACGCCTTTGGCTTATCACTTCTTAGTAGACGAATCTATGGCCAAATTGCTCTCAATATGATATTTTCTTGAATTATAGAAATCAGCAATATAGGTCTAATCTGAAATATAATTCTAGAAACTATTTCAAAGTATATTATTTGCAGGTTGAGCGAGCGCGAAGGGAAACAAACCAGAGACTTAGTGACTATGTCTCTCAAACAAATTATTCATAAAGCTATCGATATGATCAGCTTCGGGCATGTTATGAAGGTGGAGTACATCTTTCGGGTTGTTTTAAGATTTAGGAGCAAGTTTCTTCTGAATATCTCTTGTTTGCAGCGAAATGGTAGGCGTCAAAACCAAATCCTTTTTTCCAATATCGATTACTTTCTCGATATAGTGAATATTTATTTTGTATTTTACCTAATCGATTAGTTTGTGTGTTTAATTGCAGTTTGAATTTTAGAATGGTAACGACATTGTCTGGGAAACTGAAGGGTAACTAAATGTTGAAAGCCTACAAAACTGATGATGTTGGATCGGTCGTTATTGCAGCTTGATACCTTACCTTTGGATTCAATATTTTTTTAAATTAAAATGGTGGGTAAAAAGGTATTGCCCAATGCTTTCATGCATGGAATGAGTCGGACAAACCGATTTTATTTTGATTATGAATAGATTGGTTAATGAACTATTTGTTTAATGCTGCATCAATATCCACGGTTATTTAGCGCATATATAACAATAGGTGACTTTCTTTTTTCTTTTTTTTTGATAACAGACTTTTATAACACGACCTGTCATGTTAATTTTCTTTTATTGGTCAACAAACTGTTTGTTTAATTTGACCAGTAAAATATTTCGAAAAAAAGATAAAAAAAAATCAAAATATGCACTACAGCCATAACCCAATGTATCATTTCATAAGTATAGATATGAACATAAGAATATACGCGTTCAAATTGAGACCGTTTTGGGTGCCATATCACAACTGATTCAAGTGTAGGTACTCATAAATGTTATGAATGTTTCGCCACTTTTAAACCTACTTAAATTTTCAATTTGCCTCTTATGAATTGTGGTAATG